>JAOPHQ010002941.1:0-55000 GCA_030340625.1 Merluccius polli
CCCCCCCCCCCCCCCCCCCCCCCCCCCCCCCCCCCCCCCCCCCCCCCCCCAACCTTACCCCCCTGAAGTGTGAGGGACATCTGCCGTCCCCTGCAGCTCCTCCTCGAATGAGCGGTAGACCGCACAGGCATGGTAGCGAGCAGACGCTCAGAGAGGGATGCAGTCCCAAGTTCATATCGGATGCGGATATTTAAACAACTCTTTGCGTTTACCATTAGTGCCATTTCCCTCTTCCTGCCACACCTGCCATACGCGTCTGAGAATAGGGAACAGCCTTAAACCAAACAACCTTGAATTCAAAAAACCACAAAAGCTTGTCAATATGTTAACCCCAAATGAAGCTTTTACTGTAGCTGTAGTCCTGAAAAGCTCCTCTGGTTACGACAAAGTCATTACATTTTGTTATGTTTTTTTTTGCCATTGCTTGTAAATGACCGGTCTGTTGTCAAGGTGACAGAGTGCAATTTAAAAGACGAAGGGAAGGGAAGCTGATTAATCGAACCACGGGGTCCTGTGCACATTTCTAACCACCGGGCCGCTGACTTTCTTTGTATTTATGTACTATGTATGTGTGTCAAATTAACCAAGAAGGCGCATGGATACCAGAGCAGAATAAACTACAGTGGATGTGTAATGTACAATCAAAGTCTGTGTTGAAGCATTTCATGTTCATGGGACATAACCTTGTTCCCGAGGGCTAGCATGACTCAATGATATCAACCACACCCGCGGTATATACTGTTTCTAAATGTCTCTCTATGTATCAGAAAAATAATAAAATATAGAATATTTTCAATGCACCGCCCCGGACAGACTGGCTGCTTGATTAGATGCGTGATATGTGGCGGAGAGGGGAGGGAGAAAGTGAGGTCCCCTCCCTATACTTCAGACTTCCCTTTGATATTGGCATTTGAAGTGCTTCACGCTCACAGCAATTAGGTGGAAATGAAGCTAACGACAGAGGTAACCACCAAAGGCTGAGAGCGTATTCACGGCTCCAGCCACAACAATAACACAATGAGTCATTGTGAAACACAGTGTGTGTGTGTGTGTGTGTGTGTGCGTGTGCGTGCGCGTGTGTGTGTGTGTGTGTGTGTGTGTGTGTGCGTGTGTGTGTGTGTGTGCGCGTGCGTGTGCGTGTGTGTGTGTGTGCATGCGTCATTTCAGTCAGATTTGCATATAGGCAAAGAATAGCACTAATATATCCATCCATCCATCCATCCATCTGTAACCACGTCTCCAGTTAGGGAAGGGCAGACCAGTATACCGGAGCCGGTCCTCCTTCCTGCAGCATGCTGGTGGTGGAGGCCCCAGGCGTTCCTGCAGGGCTGGCTGGAGATACAATCCCTGCAGTGCATCCCGGGTCTGGGATGGTGCAGGCGTACCATCCTCCTCCATGGTACATAGGCGTCCTGGATCCCGGCCTGATGCAACGCGTTCACTATTAATATCAATTACGCTTTAGACTTGTAAAGCACTTTTTCTAGGTCCTCAAAGACGCGTTTCGCACACACACGGGGGAAAACTCATTTAATAGGCCCATGTATAAAAAGACGAGAAGGTCGTTAAAAACTAGAGGAGTCATGAAAAAATGGAGGGAGGGAGTGTGGAAGGAAGTTAACTGGTGATGGGTTTATTCCACATAGGAGAGCCACTGACTGCATGTTATTAGAATGGGAAACACTGAGTAAATATGGAGTAACAACGGGCAGATCATCTATATTCCAGTAATAATAACAGCAACACACCAGGTTAGGTTGACGATGACGATGATGACGATATTGCAGATAGAGAATGTGTGTGTGTGTGTGTCGACAGGCTGCATCAGTTACAAATATCGTACGAAAAGCCCTCCACAGCATGCAGCTCAAGCAGTCGGACGGAACGGCGCGACGAGAGGCTGTGATTGGCTGGCTGGCGCCGGGTGATATTATGTGTGACTGGGTAAGATTGTGATGGATGTGGAAGAGGGGCCCTGCGACGCACACCATATGAACGCACGGCATGAACACAAGTTAGTTGGACATGCGCGCACACACAGATGAAAACACACACACACACACGGAACCAATAGTGCTATGATGTGGTACCTGACAGTGTTCTATGTGTGTAACATGCAATGAGTTTTAACGAGTTCGGCCGGCATGGAATCAAAAGATATGAAGATATGCACGCACGCACACACACACACACACACACACACACTAGTTTTAATGAGTTGGGCCTACATGGAGTCAGAGATGAAGACGCAGAAATGCACAAACAAACACACGCACACACACGCTAGGAACTAATGGTTTGTAACTGACAAACTAGTTGCTGTGTGTGTAATGAATAGTTTTAATGAGCGGTCCCTACATGGAGTCAAGATTGTCAGGTCCAGATGGTACAACCTGCAGTGGTGGAGATGGAGGAGAACACACACACACACACACACACAACCATGTCTATAATGGCTTGACTCTCCATTCTGCAGCTCGTACTCTCTGCCTTCAGCTGCTATTAAAGTGCCGTTTGTGGGGAACGATGGAAAATAAAATCAATGGCGGCCTTAATTCAGTGGCCAGCCCATGCATAACAAGCCACCGAAGGCTGGTGTTCAGCACACACACACATACACAGTGGGTTTGACCCACAATGATTTAAGAGCTGTATTGATTGTGGGCGACAGTACATTCATCTTGGTAAAAAAAAAGAAAAAAGAAATGAATATTGATGTATTTATTGGTTGGTAATTGTTTTGTAATACATTTGCACATTCGCTCCGGTGTGTTCAGTGGCACCAGATTGATATTGTAACCATAACGCTGCAGCATTAAACCTCTGCTGATATCCTCTGCTGGTATTTTCACTCTAATAGCTCTTTCTGATTGGCTGATTGTTCCCATGGCTTCAAACGGGATGGCTCGTGACATCACCTGGTGGTAGCTGTATTTCTTCGTCTTCAGTATTGTTAGCGTTAGTGTTCGCAATGTCAGAGCACACACATTTATAAATAAAAGAGTCTCTCTGCGAACCGCAGGACGGAGACATGATGTGTCTCTAAAGGTCAGGGGGGGGGGGGGGGGGGGGTCCTGTCAGCTACAGGTCTGGTGTCTGAGGGCGAACGGTTAGAAAGACCTTGGTGCATGTGTGTGTGTATATGTGTAAGAGAAAATAACTGGTGATGTATGCATAAAGGTAGGACGTTGTGTTGTATAACAGGTCAGCGTGTGCGTGTATAAGTGTGTGTGTGTGTGTGTACTTTTTGCACCTGTGTGCAATATTTGTTGCAAAATACTAACCTTTAGACATTGGTGTGTATGTGTGTGTGTAAGATTACTTTTTACTAACTCCTGACACGCAGACATTAAGCACACATTAGGCTTTATTATTTATATAATACCCATTATGCCATTAAACGTCTAATTTATACTTAGTGATATTAAGGTCGTTTTGAGCAGTGTTGCAATAAGAGTTTCTCCGATCCAAGATGTGACAGCTCCACATTATGATACACCTTGTGTTGAGATACACACACACACACACACACACACACACACACACACAAACAACTACACGGCACACAAAATGTGTGTGGTGAGAGTCCTTCTGCTACACCTCCTCCTGCTAAATGATGTATATTTGGGCAGGCTTTGACACCCATAAGGCTTTTAACCTTCACATTACCTTCTGCTCTTCAGGCCAAATCTACTTTTCTCCATCAATCCCATCATGTGTGTGTGTGTGTGTGTGTGTGTGTGTGTGTGTGCGAGATTCTCAGTTATAATTCAACACTGATGTGTCATTCTTCTTCTCAGTGAGTGAGACACGAGAGAGAGAGAGAGAGAGAGAGAGAGACACACACACACACACACACACACACACACACAAGGAGACAGAGAGAGAGAGACGGTTCCTTTTGAGGAAAGACACTATTAAATAATGCAGATGGTTAAGTAAGCCCGTCGGGCCGAACACTGAACAGGTGCCTATTAGAGAGAGAGCGAGAGAGAGAGACAGACAGACAGACAGACAGACAGAGACAGAGACAGAGAGACAGACAGGACCACCTTAGTCCTCCAGAGTCCTATTAACACATCCGGGCTGAATACAGAGCAGAAGTGTGTGTGTTTTAAACGGGATGTGCTAGAAGACCAGCAAATCCATTACACACAGAAAAATCACTGTAACACAAACCCAAGACAAGCGTCTCCGTTGGCTCCCCTTCCCTCCCCAGACTCCCTGGGAGCGAACAAATAGGGTGCTACGGATTAACAAAGGACACCTATGAGGGAACTGAAGGTGGAAAGCCTCAGTGGATATCAACACATCAACAATTGTTTATACAACAGCACTAGTCAAAAAATGAACGCACAACATAGAAATATATCTATATTTACCATGTCAACTCAATACTGCTAAAAATGCCCCAAAATATCACATTTCTAGGTTTTACTAATTGATAAGACACAAGCACAGACACGGTTTGCGTGATGCGGCCCGTGACGGCGGTTACATAAAGCTCCATCACGCCTCCCTACGCGACGGCCCGGCTCAGTGCGCTTTTAGTCACCGAAGGAAGTGCATAGCTAAAGCCATGTTGCCATAGCAACCAACGGAGACAAGGCAGTAGCCATCTTCAGGCACCGTTACCCACGAGAAGCGCATCTCCGGTGGTGGGACGCTGCCCTCGCGTGGCGAACCAGAACAACACAGTACCTCTAGACCAGGCGAACCACAGGGGTGACACACACACACACACACACACACACACACACACACACACACACACACACACACACACACACACACACACACACACACACACACACACACACACACACACACACACACACACACACACACACACACACACACACACACACACACACACACACACACACACACACACGTATCTCATGAGGCGAGATGCCCATCATGGGCACTGGCACGCTTACACACCCAGAATTAACTTAATGAGCTACACCCGTTTTCCCCCCTCTCTGCGATTAGGACTTCAGAGATTCGAATTTAGGGAAGTCAGTCGTTTCCAACAGTAAATAATATATAATAAATACAAAATTATAGATAATAACAAGTGGGGATATGTAAAGGCTAAGGTGTTCAGACCAAATTTACTGCAAGTTGCTTTGGATAAAAGTGTCCGCAATGACTAAATAGTAAAGTCGTGTGATTCTGAAATACAACTCGCATCAAATAATAACATCACCACAATGAACAATCGTTACATTTTATTTGCAGCGTTGACGTTAGTGGACAATGTTAAACTGTAGCAGCTCTGAGGGCTGCTGGGACTCATCGAAGACTGAAAAGGTTCTCATTCAGGAAGGCACTGTTTGCAAATCTCAACATTAAGCGCCAAGTCATGTACGTCCTCACGAAGGAGGAGGAATTACAAGTGCTTCTGTAGACACAACAACATGAATGTATTTTAACCATGCGTGACAAAAAAACTGAAAAAAAAAGTACTTTAGAAAATCATTTGAATTCTAATGAAGAACCAAGGCAGTTAAAATAGCCATGTCTTAAAAAATCAAAACACAATGGTGAACTGCATTGAAACTATGCAGGCTCCAGTTCAGATTGTGCTGGTTTTACAATTTATTAAGGCTCTGTGTTAGTGGCATCTTGATTATTCTTAAGTACATCATCTTTACAACAATACAAACAACAATTACATCTACGAAATTAGGAGTACATATATGAACATCCAAAATAACACTGATGGACACCATTCATTAAGACATGATTTAGTTGATACAAGAATCAAATGGAAAATAGACTTGTTGCTTTGGTGGTAAACGTGTGTGTGTGTGCGTGCGTGCGTGCGTATTAGAGAGAAAGGGAGTGGGGGCACTCCTCGCAGTGTTTCCACAAGAAAGAAAAACTGGTCGTTGATTAACGAGGAAGGTTGATAAAGACAAGGTAACACAATTCTATGAATCAGCCGCTGACCAACCGAAGCCCGCCCCCACCTCCCCCACCTCTCCCACCCCTACTGCTGCTGGGCGCCATCAGAAGCTGAACAGGGCGTCCACGGGAGGGCTGGTGCCGCTGGCGTCGTCTCCGCCCCAGTCGGGCTCTAGCAGCCAGTCCTGGGGTGTCACCCCAACGTCCAGGACCTGGGGGTTAGTACGAGACACTGCCAGTCTACGGGACGGACAGAGTGGGAAGGAGATGAGAGGGTTGGCTTAACCTGAATGACGACTAAATAAATACAATCCTAAAATGACATTTAAATGAAATGATATGAGATGGAACATGATTGTGTGAAGGAACTGCCTGATCAGCTTAGTTAGTGATGTTTTCTACTTCTACATGCTGATCGTAACGGCAGAACAACTGAATAAGTTGTAGTGCTGCAGCGTATCCATGTACCAGCAGAGCCTGGAGCCCATATACAGTACAACGCCATAGTTCACCAACGATTCCTTTGTCCTGGGGATAATGCTGCAGTTGGGCGCACACCACTAGGGATTAGTGTAAGACGTTTTCTACATGGAGGTCACATTGTGGAGGAAGAAATAACATGGAGTTCAATGCACCCTCTGTGCCAACGTTTTTGATTTACTATTGGACAGCATGAGGACCGATATTCACTTTGACTTGAAATTCAACACTCAAAAACTGGCTTTTCTTCATTAAACTATGGAATAATAACTGAGATTTTACACATGAGACGAGTATTGAGAGCAAGCCAAAGTGGACTACCTTACTACATGGTTAGGGTTGAGCGGTGAGTGGGGTGAACTGGAGGTTTAGGTTAGAGAGACGGCTGCTAGGGGTCAAGTAGGCTAAGTACTTAGCTTAGCATTACCTGGAGAAGAACCATAGCTATCCAGAGCACGGCTAGAGACACAACAAACACACAGTGCAATGATTACCGCAAAGAGCAAGCGAGCCGTTCGGAGGCGTACCCCATGATGACTATTCTGTCTTCCCACTTTGTTTTAATGATCCCTCAACTTTATTGTATTATTGTAATTGGTTTTGTTCTCAATTGTCACATCCCGTGTTGTTTTTATGATGCTGAAGTGCATTAGAAAAGTCACTATACGCCAACGTTGTGTTAAAATCACTAGAGGGAAAATTTAAAATGGAGCAATTCCGTTTTGGAGGCCATTTTGTTTTATTGGAAGCAAGAAAAAACAATACAAAACTTGCCGACTCACCTCGAAAACGCTTCATCCAAATCCTCCCCCAATTCCTGGAAGACAAAAAAAAAAATACTGCGTCAACAATGTTTGCCTCGTCGAAAATAAACACGTTCACGTTTGAAATGGGTCTTTAGAGACCCCTGCACTAAATGGAAGCTGCCTTTTTTATAACTTCGCCAGCGGTTTATGCGACAGGGACGTCTCTGTGGGGGGCCGCAACATTTCAACCACCGATGAGATTATTTATCAAGGCTGTACAGGCACACGTATACAACACGCGGCCCTTCCCGCCCCTCCCATGTTTTCCGACAGCTACACACACCATGGCGGGCACGCCGTTGTTGTTGTCGTTCTCCAGGGGCCCGTGGTTGTCCAGCTGGTGGTTCACGTTGCTGCTGGTCTCCAGCACCGCTTCGCCTCGCTCCCCAAAGTCCAGCAGGTTCTCTGTGGGCACATCTGGCAGAGAAGTCGGGGCGCAAGGTGGTCTAGGTGTTAAGGGTGTTCGACGCCAAGCCCAAAAGGTTCATGGCATGCATCTAAATCCACTGCAAGTTGCTTTGGATAAAAGTGTCTAAAATGACAAAATGGAACAACAACAAAGGATTGTGTGTGTGTGCGTGTGCGTGTGTGTGTGTGTGTGTGTGTGTGTGTGTGTGTGTGTGTGTGTGTGTGTGTGTGTGTGTGTTACCTGCGTCTTTCAGGCTTCCCACGCTGTTTGATCTCTGAGACTGGGAACTGCTGCTGTCCTCCCCTGCCGAACCAGATTTCACCCTCTGTTCCTTCTCTGCAAAACACACACACACACATACACACGATAACTGCGCCTTGGACGGCAGGACAATCTGTCTCGGCCTCCTGCAACAAAGATGACAACCGGGACCGGGCTCTCCGTTTTCACAATGCGGCCAGGGGGGGGGATCAAGGACTGTGCATGTTTGTGTGCACGTGCACATTACAAGGAGCAGGGGTGCGTGAGTGAGTGGTGGAGGGTGCCTACCTTCTTTGGCCGCTTGCCAGAGCTCAAACGCCAGCTTAAACGCCTGGGCTACGGTTAGCGTCACAGCCTGGGCCTGGACACGGAAACAGACGCACACAATTTGCAATAGCGTTTCTAACAATAGGACCATTACAGTCACTTATGGATCCACCACTGGATCCTACTAGCACATGCCCAGTCTCCCAATGGGCATCAAAAGTCAACATGGTCATATACATCACTGATTCTGATCCAGTCATATCGAATTATGATTAACGCTGTTCACAGGTCGTCAATAGTAAGGTAAAGTCACTTCCTGTTCCTGTAATGTTAACATTAGGTAAGATTGTCTGTTGTAGCACCAGCATGGTCAATGTATATTTACCGGACTGGTTGTGTCTATACTGGTGCACTGCCAAACATAAATCAAACGGACCCATAATTAATGTTATGAGCTACACCTGTATTTCTTTCCTCTTGTTAATCCCTTTGGATCACCCTCAACATCCATGTTAAGGCAAGGCTAGTTTTACCACTACATGACTTTTAGAAAAGGCGTGCGCTTCAGTGCCGTCACTTGCAATAACCATCAAACATCATCACTGGTTACAGCGCTACAGCCTATTAGACGCAGAGCCCACGCCCCAGGACCTCACCACTTTCCTCTTGGAGCAGAGGTAAGCGTGACACTCCAGAGTCCCGTTGTGCGTGTTCTGGGCGATGTAAGCGAACACCTTGTCGTGGAGCTTGTCAGCCGTGCAGTACGATATCCTGAACCACAGACAGAACGCAGACCCACACACACAGGTTAAATGTCAGGTAGGTTACAAACCAAATTCTTAATCAATGCCTTTTACACCGTGTGTAGCCGCGCGCACGCACGCACGCACGCGCACACGCACACACACACACACACACACACACACACACACACACACACACACCTGTAAATAGAGATGGTGTCTAGGAGGCGGCTGGTGAGTCTGTCGTAGAGGACGATTCCCTGAGGGGAGACCTTGAGGGAAACCTTTGGCGGCTTCTTCCCACTGGCTTTGGCCTAGAGGAAGAAATCACAAGTCAGTTCTCGCTGCGTTACAATGACATGTATCAATCATTGTGATAAAGAGACAACCGACTGATGTCGTGTTACTAAACTCATCATCATCGGGTCTGCTCTCACCGTGGCAACGATCCTCTTCACGGCGGCCGCCGACAGCTCTTCCCCCTTGGGCTGATCCACCAGGGTCATGCCCAGGTGCCGGAGGTTAAAGGTCATGCCGTCTAGGATGGTCTCCCGCGTGTCCGTCCAGTTCTCTGGGAGCTCTGGCGATCGCAAGTTAGAGCCAACATTAATTAGCTGTTTGCCAGACAGAGCAAGTTGACATTGCCGTTTTCACTTGATAAATGACAGAAATAATGAATTATCAAAATAATGATATGATTAATTTGTAATCATTTGAGCGCTACAGCCTCCATTACACCTGACATTGATGTATCTCGGCTCACTTTGACAGCGCTGACGCAACAAGCCCAAAATACCGGTATCTAGGGCAGCGTAGGAAGCAGAGTCCATACTTTCCCACTGAACAACAAAGCAACAAATGAGGGAACGAGAATGAGGAAAACAAAAGCAGATATTCCTGAACTCTGAATATCACAAAGCGATAAGGAAAGAAATGCATTTTATCGTTTTGAAATGCCGTTCTCTGCCAAAAAGGCAGCCGAGCTAAAACCTTGTCGCGCTGACCTTCCCGTTATGAAACCAAACTACCGATCACAGCCGGCTGAAAGTGTTGCGGAAGACTTTTTGTAGCAGAAGGAAGAAACATAGACGCAGTCCTTATCAGGCGGCCCCGGCCGGCCCCAGCTGACCCCAGAGATGTGTTTACGGCCCCAAACTGCTCTGAGGTGGAAGAGATGGACGCCATTCATCATCCTAGCTGAAGACAAACAGAGAAGCTCTACAGGGGCCTTGAACCCAGCACAGTCATGCTCTCGGTGTGTGTGTGTGTGTGTGTGTGTGTGTGTGTGTGTGTGTGTGTGTGTGTGTGTGTGTGTGTGTGTGTGTGTGTGTGTGTGTGTAAAAACTGACTGCACCCTATTAAGATTGGAATGATTGCAGGGCTTTCTGTTGCATTCACTGCACCAGATTCAGGATGACCTCGTGGCCTTGAACTCATCAGGTAGCGCTGCCCCTCCCCCCCGTGCGCCACGCCCCTCCGCTCAACCACAGGAGGGGGCTTTGGGTTCAAAGGTCAGTCAGTGGCACGTGAGTGAGAGGGGAAAAAAACTGTACTGCCTGTGTTAGACTGTGGCCAAGCAGAACCTGATGACCCCACACGGTACACACACACACACACACACACACCCCTCTCCTCTCGCTCACTAAATAAACCGGAGGTTCAATGACACTTAAACCTCTGTGAGTTTAGCGGGAGGCGGAAGGAGGGTATGAGATAACAGAGAGAAGAAAATAAATACGAGAGGAAGGTGAGGAATGAGTACAACGGAGCTGCGGGCTCGACTGTCAAAAATCAATACGGCCGTGACGGGCCGTATATGTGTTGGGGAAGAGACAGTATGGGCCTCTTCCCCAACACACACACACACACACACACACACAGTCCGGGTGCCAACCATCCGGTGGGTTTCGCACCACTTCCAACTTGTGCCCCCCGTTGTTCCCGTTCCTCTCCTTTGTCTCGACTCAACGCCGCGCTGAACCCGGTCCAGGTCTTTTGAGACCCTCGAGGAGCGGCAGTGCTAAACGGCAGCAGTCCGGTGGTGGTGGTGGGGGGGGGGGGGGGAAACTCTGTGCGGACAACCAAAACAAATATTGAGCGCAGACGGCACTTCGGCGCTGGCCAAGCAGACAAATATCCCAGGCAAGATTTGTTATGAGCTTTCAAAACTGATTATGTCATGACGACAGAGAACAGAACCCATAATATGTTTTGCTTCACTTGAAATGGGAGCACTTTGTTCACCTCAGTTCAGTTCAGTACAGCTCAGCTGAGGTAACCCACTTTAATGGGGGGGGGGGGGGTGCTCTGGGGGTCATTGGGATAAAGTTTCCCCAATGGGCTGTGTGGATTTAATGGGTTTAATAGGTCTGTTGGAATGGTCTAATAGATCTGCTCAAAGCTGGTCGTCATGGTTATAGGAGACCAGTAGCCTAGCCCCCACAACACACACACACACACACACACACACGGCTGGGATCAAGCCGGATTAAGTCCTTCAGGGCTGGCCTACAGCCCCAGCATCATACAATGCAATGAAATCATGCCAAACCCCCCCCCCCCCCCCAGACCCGGACCCGGACTGGGACCTGGGACTTTCAGCAACAACAAAAAAAAACCACAATAAGTGAAGTGAAGTGAGACATAAGACAGGAGGCATGATGGCGGTAAGTAACCGTCATGGGGGTCGACGTGCACCACTTTACCCAAGTCCATGAAAACAGGGAGAAAGAAAAGAAAAGAAGGATAGGAAGTAGGCCTACAACGAACAAACTGCCCGCAATACGACGCAACAAAAGTAAAAACAAAAACAAACAAACAAACACACATGTTTCCTTAACAAACATGTTTCCTCCTCCTCCGACAACACCTTACTTCTGTGCCTGCCGGATCCCCACGCCTGCTTGGCCGCGCTGGGGCTGCGGACCATGGCTCTCCCGGCGGACCGCAGCGCGTCCATGACCCGGGATGGAGGGCGCAGAACCCGGGGAGGGAAGAAGCGGTGCTTCGGTGGAGAGTTGCTGCGCCCGCTACCGCCGCGTCCGGGATGCGGGATGAGGGGTGGTGGATGTGATGGTGGTGGTGGTGGTGTTGGGGAGCTGCGGACGCGGCAGACCCGCTGCACTTGAACCGCTGGCAGTGGGCGGGGAAAAGGGGTGGGGAGGTGGGGGGTGGGATTGAAAAGTGTGTGTGTGCATCATGGCTTCAACGGATCAGTGTGTGTGTGTGTGTGTGTGTGTGTATGTGTTTGTGTGTGCGTGCGTGCATGCATCATGGCTTCAACGGATCAACGCAGTGCAAGTGTACGTGTGTGTGAGTGTGGGGAGGAGACGCCGGCGTCATGCACGTCATGAGCAACGTGATCGGGAGCACACACACACACACACACACACACATACTTAAATGGAGCTGTAAACGGACTCACTAACAATTGTATCAGAGGGCATTGGGGGGGAAACATAATAGGAGCCTGCATGGTGGAAGCGGTGAAGAATATTTAGCGCAGAAATGTCGCCATCTAGCGACGACCAATTAACACGTAATTGAATAACACTTAATTACATGCCAATGGTAAATACACACAGACATACGCACGCCCTCGGTTCTCCATGTAATGTGTTGCACATGCAAAGGACATCATGTAGTTCACATATCTGGTGGGGAGATGTTAAGGTTAGACTCGTATCTAATGGGTCCAATGTGATATACAATGATGGGCTCCTCAAAAATAACTAAGACATAAATGATGCATGGTGAATTTCAAACAGCACACAAATGTACAAAAACAAAAAAAAAGGTTGAAAATGAAAGTCAAATGAGGGATACAGCTCACACGGCCACCAGCAAAACTTTCTTTAATTGTAACGCTCAGAGAGAGAGAGAAGAAGACCCAGGAGCATCCGTTGGAAGAAAACAGACTCAACATGGAGGAGCAATGCAGAGATAAAAAGAAACACTTCTTATTTATATCCCCCTCCTTCTCCTCCCAAGTCTTGTCCAAAACAACACCAAGAACTAAATTCACAATGTCATAGAAATCCACATAAATACTCCCCCGCCCCCCCCCCCCCCCCCCCCCCACAGGGAGGCAACATTAGTGCACAACCGACCCAGTCAGGGGGGGAGGGGGAGGGGGAGGGAGGAAGGGGGGGGGGCGGCAAACTCAGGCCCCTGTGGGACCTCTAGTGGTGCGACCCACTGTGAACACCATGGCCGGGGCTAACTACTCCTCAACACGACTAATTCACAGATCCCTCTCTGGTGAGGAGGAGGAGGAGGAGGAGAAGGACGGCGACCCAGAGAGCAGCCGCTAAACTGAACCAAAAGTCTCTCGACAAATAAATAAATAAATGCGTACAAAAAGCCCCCCCCCCCCCAACCCAAAAAAAACAACGTGAACACTATTAACCCATCTGGCTGCCTAAGTGCTGCCCCATAATCACCTACGACCTTGTAAACACAGCGAACACCATCCAAGAAGGTTCTAATGACGAAAAGAAACAACACCTAACCCTTCTTCAAACATTGTACACACACACACACACACACACACGCACACACACACACACACACACACACTACACCAATCAAAAGTATGGATGGAAACCGATCCAAAGTAACGTCAACACTTGGCACTTAATAACAGAAATAGATAAAACAAAAACAAAACATTCCTCAGCAATGTCAATGTACATTGTTGTTAAATGCCAACTCTAGGGCTTGATTTACAGACACATCCGATTGGGTTGGTTCTTGTTTTGGCACACCGATGACCGCACCATGTCTACACGTCACATCAAGTCTACTCAGAGCTTCGCCTAATGTTTGTTGCGATATATACGATGTACAAGGCAGCATCTCGCTTCGTATAATCTAGGGGTGGGGGGGCGGGTGGATACTTCCTCCTAATACTGTTACGACGGAAATGAGAAAGTACCTTTTGTAGAAACGACAACCACGCAAATCAAAGCTAGAGGGTGAGAACCACAGCCTAGAGTGTGGGAATGAGTATGGTTCTGCATCTTAGAAAAGACAAATCGCAAGGCACTGTAAAACAGCAAGACGGTAACAGTCAGGTTACCCAGACATCATTAAATCCACAGGAGAAGAATATGGCCTAACAGGTTCCAATTTGGTCCCAATGGGTGTGGAGGAAGGGCGGCATCGTCATCAAAAACATAAAAATAAATTCTACATTGTTTGGCAGTGCCGAGTCAAATCAATCACAAGTCGCTCCGTCTGCCTGTCTGCTATGGTTTGTGACATCATCATTAAGTGCCACGGGCATGTGTGTCAACCTCCAAAAAAAACATCTGAGGAACAAATCAAAATGTCTACCTGTTCTATATCACAAGGTCAGTAACAAAAGTACATTTCTCATAAGCGAGCTGAAACACATTCATTACAAAACAAACGATCATTGATGATATTAAAACATGAATAGTACTTGTACATTCATCTATCTCAAAATGGGATGTTTTTTTTTTTTTTTTTTACTTTACAGGCGCTTCAAATTTAAATGAAACATTTTTTTTTTACGCCAATTGCTGTGTGCATTAATCCAACTGATCAAGTTCACATGGAAAAAAACGGAAACCAAATGACAGATTCATAGCTATGCAAAACGGTCTTCGCTTGAGAACTGGCCACCAAACTCTTTTCTCTTATCTTCATGGTTGGTTTTTACCTCGATACACATTGGATCCTGTAATGGCTACATCCCAACACACAATTAAACACAATAACAACAGCAGCCAAAAAAATTCTGAAATAAAAAACAACATCAAAAAAATCAACGCATCTCGTTCACAACACCCTCTGGTTCTCAGAACCAAAACCAAAGTTAGTCTGAACCAAAAGAATCGGGAGCGAGCACGAGTTTGCACGTACCAATCTGTTTTCCTATGGAAACTGCATGTATGGTGACAAGAAAATCCTCAGGGACTGTCACACAAACATACGGAAATAAACAAGAGAGAGGGGGGAGGGGGGGGGGGACAATCCACAAAATGTCCATTCCCGGTGCGGGTCACTTCTTGAGGGGCTGGTAGACGGAGGCGTTGGGGTCCAGGGAGGAGGGGCTGCTGTCCATGAATTTGGAGGAGTAGTGTGGTGCGACGGGGCTGAGGTTGCTGCCGTCCGTAGAGTAGGACAGGCTGGGCATCACCGCCATCACCTCCGCAATCCGCTGCTTGAGGTCCGCGATCTCTTGCTCGCGCTGGTGGATCTGGCCTGGGGAGTGGGGGGGAGGGAGGGAGGGTTGGGTGAGGGTTAGTTTCGTCTTACCCCTTGGCTCCACCGGAGCCGTCGAGCGTCGCGTCTAACGAGCGTCGCGTCAACTTTTTCACTCGGCTGGGAAACAGTGCTATAATAATTAATGTGAGGTGCTCCACAGCTTTGTCCAAACGAAGAAAAATATAAAAAAAACGCAAGGTTCATTCTCGATGGCGAGAACGCTAGCATCAACTCACCACTTTTTTTTCCCTCGCCAGTGGACGTGGTGCTGATGGCATTGTGATGCAGTATTTGCAGCGGAGCCCTGGGTTGAGCGTCTTCCCTGCTGACTTTGTGTTGTCAGCAGGGCTCGCTATAAATGTGTATATGTCGGTTTATGGTGAAAGTGTTTCCACCAGCCAAGTCTATACTGCTAGTGTTGGTGGTGTAAAACAAATACCAAAGTTAGTCTAAAAGGTCACACAAAGTTCTGAGTTCAGAGGTGCATTCACTGGACGCGGTGGGGCGAGCACGGCAACACACACAAAATCAGCTACAGCTTAAAACATTCTGGCTTTTTGGACTGTACTGCAAATCCATTGCCGCGTTACGTCATGTAGCGCGCTGGGTCAAATGTGAAATACTTTCAACTTTCAAGCAAGTCCCCTCCAGAGCAACATGCTGCGAGGTCAGGGGCATGGCCCCTCCCCTTCCTGAAATTGCAATGCCGCTTTCTCCATAGGAAAGCAACGGAGTAGGTCACGCACTGTCCGGCCGTGTCTCAAGTGAACGCGCCTTAAGGGCTACATATGCTGAAATGCAGCCAACTATCTGCAGTCAAAAGGATTTTAAAAATGACAAGCAAAGCTTGTGCTTGCTAGATTTTTACCCACAAACCTAAGATAAGGATGATCTTATTTTACTGTTTTGTTTGTTTTCAAAGAAAGACGTTACAGCAGCTTTGAATGCAAGTACGGCAATACTTCCATTTATGATTCAACATGAATTTTGTGGACCCAATTTGTTTCATTCTTTACTCCTTACAAAAATAATAACAATAATAACAATAATAATAATAATAATAATAATAATAATAATAATACTGTTTTTAGATTTTTGTTTTTTTTAAATAGAAACTTTTGACATATCCATGTGCCCTCAATTCACTGTGGCAATATCTTTGCTTGTAAGGCTAGAACAGAAAAAGAAAACCTTATGGTTTTACATAACCAAACACATACCCAATTCCCCCTTCATATCGTTACTCTACTTTAATTCAGTCACCTCCGGCCTCCCCCATCCAACCATTGAGAGCAGTGGGAGTTGTGGCCAAACCCCTGGAAACCCTTTGAGGAGCGCTCATCCACATCTCTTTTACCTTGTGCTATCTCCAGCTGCCTCTTTGCGTCTCCCAGCGCTGAGAAGAGGTCCAGTTTGATGCGTGTCTCGGCGCTCAGGCTGTTCTCCAGGTGCTGGGTCTTGTCCTGCATGGCGGACAGTGCCGACATCAGGACATCCGTGTCCTTCTCGTTCTCCTTGTACTTCCGCAGCTCCTGGGAGAGGGATGGCAGAGGTGGAACCGGGGATGGAAACGTCAGTTCAGCCATGCGTGATGAAAAAGGTTAAAAATAAACAAACAAAAAGTATTGATATAGCAATTTTCTTAGCAAAGTTACAAAGTGCTTTACAAAAGAAAATAAGACAATAAAATGAATAAAAAAGGAATAGAAACAGTATAAATAAAAACAAACATTTCCATATATATATACACATACATACACTTTTTCATTTGATATTTTATTGGTAAAATGGGTTATGTTACTTTAGGTAAGGGCAATTAAGTTGGACAACGACCAGTGGGACTCCAGACTCACCTGACACTTTCCCTCCAGATCTCTGATCTGCTCCTCCTTCAGCTTCATGTCCATGCCCATCTTCTTACACTCCGTCTCCAGGTCTCTGATGCGGCTGCGCAGGGAGTCTGTGCACTCCCCCCTGCAGGGCATACGGAGGAGGCCATGTCACTTTTATTAGGACGGTGATATTTGAACCGCCATGCAAAAGGGAACTCCATTCTATTAACTCCACTTCACACACCTCCCTTCGCAGAATTTGAGCTTGCACAATGGCCCCGCTCTTCAAATCGTAAATTGAATCGCCCAGTTGATGTATTCATTGTATTCACAGCTTCATGTCTTTGCTATAACGGTGTCTCTCAAAGGTTGAGTCCTTAACCTAGCCACACCCCAACCCTTAAACAGTCCCTCCATCTAAAGCTTGCTGAAACCTGAATAGGGTGACCACCTGCTAAGAAGCCCAAGGGGGGACAAGGGGTATGTTTCGGGGGGACATGGGGGGACAACCACCACCCCCCCCCCCACCCCCCCCGGCGTGGACTCACTGATAGTGGTTTACCGATTTCTAGCACATACCATCTTTATCCCCCTCAATAGCTTTCAGCCACAAATATGCACTCTCCCACTCTTTCCTGTACCCACACCTTCTCTTCTTACTTGTGGATGGTGCTTCAGCCATCTTCGATATTAAAAGCGCACATACAAAAGTCACTGTCGGTGTCGGTGTAAACGTGCCGCCTTGTAATAACAACACCGCTGACAACCTAGTCAGCAGTTCAACTGGGGAGTGGGTGTGGCAACTGTAGCGTGCTGAACTCTCAAGTGATGCTCGATTGGCTGACAAGAGCTCGAGGAGCGAGAGCGACCAATTTTTTTTGAGCAAGTATTGATTATGCGTGACAAGGTCTCAATTCGCGGGACGCGTGAATTGGGTTTCAAACGCTGTGCGGTCACGCGCTACGCGGGACGGGTGGTCACCCTAAACCTGAACCATGTTGGACATTTCTTTTGTGTGAGAAATTTATTTTCAATGGCAGACGTTGCATACCTGGTGGCAGCGGCCAAAGCCACGGCCCTGGCGGCGGTGGCCTCCTCCACCTTCTTCCTCTTCCTCTCGTCGGCCAGCTGCTTCTCGGCCAGCGCCCGGGCTTCCTGCTCGGCCTTCAGGCGCTTCTCCAGCTGGGAGATGGTCTGCTTGTCCTTCTGCTTGGCCTGCACCGCACTGTGGAGCCTGGGTTGCCACACAACACACAGGTCTCAGCCGCATAGTTTTATTCTTCAATGGGCAATAATTCAACATTATTGTCCCGAGTAGTATTTGAAGTTAAATGGAACAGCGAACCGCGAAACTATTAGTCGGATATCATACCTGAAATGACGGTATAGTTTAATGTAAAGGCCCTTACAGGGATAGTTCAGATTTTTTTAAGCGGGGTTGTATGAGGTACTTATCTAGTCAGTACAGTATAAGGCGGTCGGCATGCCCCCAGTTTGGAGAAGCCGACAGCTGTAGCCGCACAGATGCTAAACAATGTACTGCTGTGAGCGGGGCCAGCAGCGAAACATATTTTAGCCTCCTAAAAAAAGACCCACCTAAAAGAAAATCAATATCAGTTAAAGTGTGCACTATATAAAGTCATATTCTCACCGCTTTACCTTGCCTGCAGACAGCCCTTTCCTTTAGCACTACATTTTCTCAACCGTCGAACTTCTGTATTCCCACGCATAAGCGGCACTCTCTCCCAACCGCACTTTCTTACCCAAACAGCTGATCCGCGGGGCGCGTGGTACAGTGCGCGGCACAGTTGCGCTTATGCGTAGGAATAGGGAAGTTCTACGTTTGAGGAAATATAGTGCCAAAGGAAAGGGCTGACGGCAATGTAAAGCAGTGAGAATATTACTTATATAGCACACACTTAAACTGATATTGATTTGTTTTTAGGTGGGCCTTCTTTAGGCGGCTAAAATACATTTTGCTGCTGATCCCGTTCACAGCAGTACATTGCTTAGCATCAGTGCTGGTACAGCTGTTGGCTTCTCCAAACTGGGGGTGCGCTGACCGCCTTCTGGCACCGTACAGTCACAGCCCATCCTTACTTGTTCTGCAGCAGCTCATTGTCCTGGCGTAGCTGGCCCAGCTCGGAGCGCAGGCTGCGGTCCTGGCTGCTCAGCGAAGACAACTGGCTCCGGAGGTCCGACTCCAGCTGGCGGCTGGCCTGCAGGTCCGCCTTCAGACGCTTCACGTCCTGCTCCAGCCTGGCGGAAGGGGGGGGGGACACGGGTTAGGGTGTTGCGGGTCGAGTGAAGAAATTGTTTTGAGGGATGAATGAGATTGAGAGAGATAAGAGAGCTGGAGTGACTGGATCAAGGTCACAGTTGTGCTCAGTAAGGACAGGAGAGGCCATGGGTAGGTTGCGCAATACTGAAGAAAAAAATCCCGATGCAATACACAATGTTTGAGAATCGATCAAGCACGTAACAGCATCCAATATTTACTCTACTAAGTTCACAAATACGAATAAATCCACTCCAAGCCTTTTATACAAAGATAAGACAACTTTGATTCTTCATGAAACATATTATGCCAATCAAAATCCCATATCTAATCTCTGTGATGTAGTGTGAAACAACAGGGATTCATTCATGCTTTTGATTGACAGAAAATGCTTTTTTTGCTGAGAGATGAGGGTACTAACATACCGTACTAACATACTAACTTATACTAACGTACTACTAATGTACCATACTAACGTACCGTTCTAATGTACTTAATGTACAGTACTAACTTATACTAACGTACTACTAATGTACCATACTAACGTTCTGTTCTAATGTACTTAACGTACAGTACTAACATACTACTAACGTACCATACCCACGTACCATAACGTAGTACCAACATACTACTAATGTACCAAACAAACGTACTATACTAATGTACCAAACTAACATACTAATGTACCTTACTAACGTGTCCGTCTTGCCCAGCTGATTATTAGGGATGCAGTTCTCCACGGGGTCTTTGGGACTCTTCCCGCCTCCCTTCTGTTTCTTCTCGTTCTTACTGGAGGACGCGGAACCCGATAGCACGCTCCCATTGGACGAGCCGTGGCTCCGGGGTGAGGAGCTAGACCCTGCCCCACCGCCTCCACCCGAATTTTTTGCACTTTTCCCCGTTGTTGCCGCCACCGCTGCCCCCGTGGCCGTCTCCTCTTTAGGGGTTTGTGTGTTGTCGACATGTGTGTGCTCCCCCACCAAGTCATTATTCATTCTCTTCCCCCCGATGTGGTTCTCCATAAAGTCCGTCTCCTGCACCCTGGAGTCCATTGTGTGCATGATGCTGTTGTTGTTGATCCCAACCGGGTGGTGTTTTTTACCCTCCCTCTCCTTCCCGTTGCTGTCCCGCACTTTCTCCCGGTACTCCAGTTCCGGGAGCTGGGCGCTCTGGGAACTCTTCTTCCCTGGCGGAGCTCCGTTCTGACACACCGGCGTGGGCTCCACCTCGGTGACCGCCTTGGATAAAGCCGCTGGAGGGCAGAGAAGCAGAGAAGTAGTTTGTGGGGTGGTCCTGGACACTACAGCATGGCACTCTCTTTCTCAGCTCATATCCACATGAGTAGTGTGTTATCACAGGCAGGTGTGCGGTCATCATACATGCCCCAATACTGGACATCATGTTAAGTATCTTTACATGAACGTGAAGATACGTTGTTATCGTCGTTGTTAAACTATTTGGACTGAGAGAGAACAAGGTAATGACCTCATTCACACAATCCTGACCTATGCAACATCTGATCACTCAATCGATCATCACTGTGAGCAAGTATCCATGCAGCTCCATACACCATACAAGTTTTGACTAATTGGTTATGGACGTACATGTTGTGAGTGAGCAAGGTTTTAACCAGATCAAGACTTTTTAATACCTTTTTGATACCACTTAGAGCGGTGTATAGGTAAATGACAGTCCAGAACCTGGAATTGTTTTATAAGTATATTTATTGACATAGTGCAATATAGCAGTGCCACTTGTCTGACAACAAAAGTGACCTGCACGCGCAGTAAAGTGATCGCGCTATTGCAGTGGAGGCAAATAAATATCTATTCCACATAAAATAAATAAACATTTGACATTTATTGCTTTGAGGTTTATAATTTTTCCTCTCACAAGAAAGTCGCAAAAAACATCTAAGACGAATGCTAACGATATTCAAGATATCTTTGTAATGCCTCACAAAGCCTTAAATTTACATTTTTTTATGTATACAAATGACGCGTGTGTGTGTGTGTGTGTGTGTTTGTTTGTCTCACCATCCTCGGCCTCCCTCTCCTGCCGCTGCAGCATCTGTTGCTCTGGGGGCAGCGCCTGCTGCAGGAGCTGCATGTAGAACTCATTCTCCTTTTGGACCTCCTTCTGCTTGCGGAGGCGCATCTTGTAGCTGACGTAGCTCTTAAAGCCGAAGCCCAGCGTGACCACCGGGTACCCGATGCTGCGGTGGGGAAAGGAAAAGAGAAGTCATTTTCGAGAAGAAAAGACATTTCGCCATTACCGCCTTTTCCCCTCTTGCCATTAGAGCCCCTACACTATGGAACTCACTACGTACTGAGATGCTAAGGTATTGGGACACCCGACCCCTACACGAGAACGCGCAAAAACAAGGGTTAGGGCAGAAATCTAGGGTTAGGGGAGGTAATGGGACGGGGCCTAAGTCTCTAGCTTCTTTTAAATCTCTTCTTAAAGGGACACTAAGTAGTTTTTTCCCCCCATCTAGTGGTCAAATTTTATTTTGCATTCAAACGAATTTATGCTCTCTAGCGCCTCGCTTTTTCAAACTACGGCCAGAGCCGTTTCTAGCTATATGCGAACTATGCGGCTGCATAGGGCCCCGCGCTCGCCCCCCCCCCCCCCCCCCCCCCCCCTTCCCCCCCGTCGGCCCTTGGTCCGGGTGGGCTATGATCGCGCTCGCCCCCCCCCCCCCCCCCCCCCCCCGGTCGGCCATGACAAAATAGGGGCCCCATATTTTTATCTCGCATAGGGCCCCCAAACAGCTAGAAACGGCTCTGACTACGGCAAGCGGTATTAGTCAAGATTCAAGGAGCTATGACAACATGATAACAACATGTCTTCAAACACCACTTCATCAAGTTTTGTTTCGGATGATGAGGTACGTTCAGTGCTCGAAGTGGAAACAAATAAGTGCCGGTACGGTACTCCCTTATTCACATATAAGCGATAACCCACCCTGGACCTACGACCGACAGGGGGATATTAACCCACCGCGGACCTACGACCGACGGGGGGGGGGGGGGGGGGCGCGATCGTAACCCACTGTGGACCTACGACCGCAGCCTGTGACAAGTGCCGGTATGCAAGAAAAAGTGCCGGTACGCTAAAGGGTAAAATGTAGAAGTGTGTACCGGCCCACTTCGAGCACTGGGTACGTTATTTCAAACAAACTTCAAACTGCATTGAATCATTAGTGTGAGCATGTATGAGTAATTACTCCTCGAGCAAGATAGTGAATTATGTTCTCATGTTTATATCGTTTTTTAAGCGCGTCTCGCTAAGCTCCTTCTCTGTTCCACAGTCACGCCGGCTCTGAGTGAAAACGCGTTTAGCCTTACCTGTACCACGTAGTGCTTTTTGTCCCTCTCGGCAGTCCATAGACCGGAAGGACATGGCAGCCTCCATAGAGCTTGCCCGTCCTATGTAAATTCTGATAAGTGATTCTTCGCTCAGGAGGATAGGTGAGATTGTTGACAGAGATAATTGTACACCAATGGGGACTTATTTATGAATGAAGACATTGATTTGAGGTAATAAATTACTAAAAAAAACTACTTAGTGTCCCTTTAAAACCTTTCTTTGTGAAAGCTTTTGGAAATGTTTGATATGGTTTTATTTACACTGTTTCTATTCCTATTTTATTAATTTTATTGTCATTTATTTTCTTCTGTAAAGCACTTTGTAACTGTGTTAAGAAAAGTGCTATATAAATAAAGTTTATTATACATTATTATAATTATTATTCTAAAACAGCCTCCGTTTTCGTTCATTTGGTCACCATGTCTGAGTGGGCTGGCCCAACGACATTCCAACTACCAATAATATCCATAACATGGCCTGTATGTCCTCCAATTGCTTCCATTATTGGAAATCAATTCCGGGATGGATCAATACACCTCTCCTATGTTCCCTAGGAGAGACAGGCCGTCTTTATCTTGTTTACATGTAAATGTTGGAAATACCTGTGTCATTTCAGTCACTCTTGGTGGGAGAAGTGTACACAACAGTATAAGACTACGATACCAAGCAGCAGCACTGTTCACTGCCAATTATTATGAAACTGAGTGGAAAAACACGATTCGCATCACTTAATGACATCACTGTTCCACTACAACATGTGTTTTGCTGAGCCAGTAAAGAAAACACTGTATGCCCTCTAAGTGACAGTGGGGAAACACCAGATATAGGTGAAAACTTAGTTTCAATCAAAAATGTGCATACCTGAGAAGTGTTGCATGTGTGTGGTTGCATGACTAACAGCCGATATCAGGTGCATAAAGGTGCGTTACCAATGAGCAGCAAATGGGCGACACAGGTCAACATGGAAGTTCTTCAGGTCTTTGAAGCGGATGGCGGCTTCGATGTAAACAAAGAGTATCCATAGCGACACGGTGGGCAAACACACTCCTCTTTCTGGAACAAAACATGAGGTGGTGGGACAAGTATGGATTTATATTAATTTCTACGTACTAGTATACAGTATATCACCATGGAGATGATAAATATATGACATTTGGTGGAGGCTTTGATCCAAAGCATCTTGAAATAGCATTGGCCCCAGGGGGAATCAAACCCGTAATCCTGGCAATGCTAATGCTGTTCTATATCCCTTGAACTACACAAGACTTGATAAATAGAGATACTGGTCATTAAGAAGCAGCTGTTTGAACTACAACACCACATGTTTGTAGTTCAAACAACTGCCGGAGAATGTGGTTTCTCCGGCAGACATGGAGAGAATAGCATGGGGGGGGGGGGGGGGGGGGGGGGGAACTGACCTGTGTGCCAGACATACTGGACCCATACGTAGGTGCTAGCAGCGAAGAACAGCCACTGGATGGGGATGAAGAGGAGGCAGATGATGTCGGACGTAAACGCCACACACACAAAGAACACCGAGAAGGCCTGAAGGAGGGAAGAAAAGGCAGAGATAATGAATAAAAATAAAAATAAAACAGTGACTAAATTGAAAGACACACAGACATATCTTACCAGCCCCTGGTATCTAAACGAGTCATAGACACTTCGGATGAAAAGCCAGAAGGGCCACAGGTACTCGAACCTGAACTCCAGCACAAAGTCTGCCAGCAGCACCAACACCCACACTACCAGGAACTTCAGGTACAGGAAGGTACTGGGAGGAGAGAGAGAGAGATGGAGAGAAAGAGATGGAGAGAGATGTAGAGAGAGAGGTGGAGGAGAGAGAGAGATGGAGAGAGAGAGAGAGAGAGAGAGAGAGAGAGAGAGAGAGAGAGAGAGAGAGAGATGGAGGGAGAGATGGAGATGGAGTTAAAAGCCTAGATTAGACATAAAGACATACTGGGGGGGAGGGGGAGTGTATTGTGTATGATCACAGTTTTCTGTTGACGAAACAGCATTGAGCTTGGGAAGCTGTAATGCAGACAGCAGGTGGTGTAAACACAGATAGTGTGACGGCTTGTTTCACTGCAGCACGTTGCATTTTCTGCTTGCAATGTATGCGAAGACGACCCAAGACGACATTATGGCGCCGGGAGCACATGTCTAGGCATGTCACCCAGCGCACAGCCGCTTTCACTTTTATTTTCCTTTGACATCAACGGAGCAGGCCCGGTAATACGGTCCCCAGCTACAATACAGGCCCAAGGTTGCAGTTACAGTTTTTGCTTTTTTTTTTTTTACAAAAGCAATTAATACAATGACCAACCCAGAATGTATCGCGGTATTTGTATTGCAACGACAAAACTGATGTTCAAAAATAAATATATATATATATATATATATATATATATATAGTACCCACAATAATAATTAAAACAATAACAAATAAATATATATACATACACACTAAACCTCGGTCAGATAAAGACCACAAGGCCGACCATCCTCAACACCATCATCACTAACGGAAGAGGAGGGAAAAAAAGAAAGGAAAAAAAATTGATACCGCCATCGGTACAACACCACTACCACCACCATGAATGAGATGATGACACACCGAACCGGGCCCGTAACACCGTTACACCGTAAAACCGTTACACCGTAACGTATTCACTCAAGGTGGTCCTAACTGCCAACGGCCGCCGCTGCCGTTTCCCCCAGTCTTTACATTTCTGAAGGGGCGCCATTGTTATACAATAACGTCTCCCCCTGCTCCGTACCTGCTATATATACCCTCGGTGATTCGGTTCCGTTTTAACGGCCGTCGGAGTTTGCTGCAGTCCGCATTGCGCCGCTTCATCCTCCCCCTGTTGGTTCACCCTTTGGACACCGGTCTGGTCAACGCAACGGAAACCGTTACACGGTCATGTGCGGTTCCTTAATTTTCTCCCCCCCCCACCGCCGCCGCCGCCGCCATTGTATTTGTTTTTATGCACATGAGACAAAGAAATAAATAAAAACAGTCCGCGGAAGAAGGCCCCTCCCCCCCCCCGCCGCTTCTCACGAAACGGTGCGTCGACGTGACGCGTCACTCGCCCGCGTCGCGTACGTCATAGAAAATGGCCGCTCCTGCTGCGACCCGTGGTGGTGGGGCGACGCTTCTTCTTCTCTAGGCGCTCGTCGTATAAACGCGGAGGATTTAAGGTCGGTGTGAGGCTCGCTGTCGACGTATGGTTGTGATGGTGGTCGTTTGGATGTTGTCGTTTTCTCCGTTTTAACATCTCGTAGAGGCCGTTTTTTACCTGTCCGTTGCTGGGGCTCCACACACACACACACACACACACACACAACACGCATGTCACGTCACCCACGTTTGAAGCACGCATGGTAAACATGCATGGTAAACATGTGTTGATGCGTGATGATGTCCGATAGCGCTTGGCCCTTTTGAATACCTCGTTGCTCATTTGTTTTGACGGCATTTTTTTTTTTTATTGCAGATGACGTCTGCAGGGGAGATAGCGGTGCTGGACGTGGGGGAGAAAGAGTTGGAGAAGATGCCCCAGGAGGCAGGGATGGGTGAGGACATTGCCAAGGTAACTGTTTTCTTTGAACCTACCTGAATTGAATGCCAAATTGGTTTCCAGTTATTCACTGTTATTGTGGTCATGAAACACTGGGGAAATGCATGTGCTCCTCTAGCTCCGTGTATGCCACCACTGCGCTCTGTATGAACCATGTACAAAATGGACATTGATCTTTTTACATTTCCAATTTTTGTATTTTAAATGTTGTGTCAGTTGTGTCCACGGGAGTGTGGCCATGCTTGGAGTGCTGTGCACGCAAACAACCATGGGTAAAACCGACGAAGTGGATATAAAATGTAGTTTTGCAGTGTATCATCAAAGTGTGATATGGGGCTAGTGCTAGTTTGCAAGTAATTACCTAGTAGTTAAAGCCAAAAAATGTTGGCATTACAGTTTCACAAAGCGCTCGCAAGCTTTTGGCAGATCCTCTTACTAACCTCAGAGAAACTGATTGTTTGTTGCCCTTGTCTACCCTCTTCTCATCACTGGGTGTTTTCTCCATGGCAGACTTGCACAGAGGACTTGGCCGAGCAAGTGGTTCCTTGTGCTGACGCCAAACAGGAAGAGGCCAGTGAGAGCGCTCCGCAGACCGGTCTGTCGCCTGAGCGAGAGAGTGAGGGAAACGAAGCTGAGGTATGACCATGAGAAGTTTTCACTTTTCATGTAATTCGCCGCCTTGTAGTCTGCCGTATTATTGTCCTTGTTAGCGATATTTGAAAAGGTCGACGGCTTGGCTGCTTTAAGAAAGCAAATGTTAGTATGGAGCTACTCCCATCTGTAAACACTCAGTACGTTTACATGCACAGAAGAAACCCGATTAAAGCCATTGCTCGTCTATGCTCCGCAACTGGTCAACTGCAATTGTCCGCGTATACATGGCGGCGAGTAATCCGATTCATTGGCCGGAGCATGTCATACCCCGGTACGATAGGTGGTGCTGTGCCCATTTCAACTAGTGGTAGTAGAGCCACCGGTTGACCCCTTTACGTCACCAGCAACAACAAACTCATTCGAGAAAGCGATGTTTCAGCAGACAGCTGTCAGTTCACTTCGGGTGATAATCATTTCTCCGCCGCTCCACTGTTCCTCTCGGTCGTATGCCGACTCGGTCGTCCGCGGAGCGGTCCGCATACGACCGAGAGGAACAGCGGAGCGTCGGAGAAACGATATGGACCCGAAGTGAACTGACAGCTGTCAGCTGAAACATCGCTTTCTCCTCCATGTCGCGTTTGTCTGGACTTCAGAGAGTCAAAGCCAAAGTTAATTTCCCCCAATTCCTTTTCCCCATGGGCGAGATAAACCCGACTAGGAGTCTTTACTTGTTGTGTACCAGAGAGTCGGAGAACCCGACGCAGTCTGTAAGATTCATATATCAGAGAATGCCGCCGTCAGTTCGGCCGCGGCGCAATGAATGAATAAAGATCGTAGTTATTTTACAACCTCGTTGATGAGCAACATTTAGAAAAACATGGACTTTAAATTCAGCCTTGGGTTAAATCGAAGCGTAGTGTGTACTGAATGCACGTTGATGAAGATACACTCCTATAGGCACGGCACCGGCTTCCTCCATCTTCTGCGCCAGCTTTTTAAATAAATCGCCGACCCAAAGTTAGTTGACAGCTGTCTACTGAAAACATATTTCTCCCACCAGAACAGCCCTGAATGAATGAATAAAGGTCGTAAACACGTCGGGAGAAAAAAACATTTATTTTGACAGATGTGCCCGAAGTCACTACTTTACAACCTCGTTGATGACCCACATTTAGAAAAACATGTACTTTTAATTCAGCCTTAGGTGAAATGGAAGCGTAGTGTCCGCGTGCTTCCACCTTTAATGAATGCCATGCGCGCTCCCGCGGCCGGGACACAATTCTTATAGCGCCACCTTTTTAAATAAATCGCCGTTTCTCGTTATCCCTTATCCGACGGCGACAACAACAACAACAACAACAAGACTATCGTCTCCTTCTACTTCCGGTTCACGGCCCCGGGAAAAGATCTCGAGCATGCGCAGAACGCAATTCAACGGATAATCCAATCCGACTGGTTACATGCACGGCTTAGTCGGCTATGGATCGCATAATCTAGGGGTCTTAACCTGATAATGAGAGGGTCGACTCGAACCGATTTTAACCTGATTAAGGTGTATACATGCATCTTAGTAATCCAATCATTGTTGGGTTAAGCCAAAAAGTCGACTTTCTTGAGTGTCATGTAAACGCACTGACTGTGTAATTATGATGTGAAGCACACCTGTCTCCATGTTTGGAATAAAATCACTGCCTTTTCTTTGTTGTGCAGTGTTTGTTATCATACATATTTGTATACCACTGTGTTCTGTTTCCATAGACTCCTACTGAAAAGCTAGAGGAAGAGTTGTCGACTGAGAAGGCAGAGGAGGAAGAAGAAGAAGAAGAAAAAGAAAAAGAAGAAGAGGATGATGATGATGAGGATGATGATGCTGATGATGATGATGATGATGGCGGCGGTAACAATGACAAAGTGGAAAAAGAGAAAGAGCCCCAGACAGTGCAGTTGAATAAGAAGGTGGCATCGCGTGCACCAAAGAATGAAAAGCCTTCACTGATGAACCTCAACAACGAGGTGGTGTTGATGAGGAAGGAGGTGAACCGGGTGAGGGCTCTGCTCATCAGGAAGCTGACGCGACAGATCACCGCTCTGAAGAAGAGGAAGGGAAATGAGAACGAGGTGCAGAAGAACCAGAGGAGAGCTGCCAGAATGGTGGAAGAGATCCATGAAATGAAGGCCCTTAAACAGGACGTGGTACGTTCTGCCTGCTCTTCTCTATACCTGTAGCTACATCCAGAGGGGTGCTTTTTCTTGCTCTGATCAGGCTCTGAATAATGGCTTTGGAGATATTTTTGTTATAATTGACCATCTGGTATCGTAAAATTTAGCATGGCAGCTCATCGTGATTCACACTTTTGTTGAAATCAATTACGATGAGAACATATACCTTAAACGTATTACAATGTAAGGTTTTAAATGGTATTACAATTATAAACGTTTCATAATGCTGTCAAAATTACATAATCTGAGTTATATTTGTGTTTTATTTTTTGTTAGGTGACCAAGATAGCCTTGCAGCAGGAGATCGTCTTTGATGTGGTTTGTAGAAACTCAGCCTCCACTGTAACAGACCGAGCTATTGCCAGAATAGCCAGCCACCCTCAGTTCAACAAGAGGATTGGGGCTATTAAATTAGCTGTAATTGCTTTCAGAGAGGAAAGGATGAAAAATAGTGGGTCGAAAAAACAGGGAGACAACACGGCTGAGAGGGGAAAACCTAAGCTTGCAGATGCTTTTAAACAAACGCAAAGAAAAGAAATGGAGGAGGAAGAGGAGAGTGAAGAACAGGAAATGGGTGACAGCGAGGAGGAGGACGAAGAAGAAGAAGAAGAAGAAGAAGAAGAAGAAGAAGAAGAAGAAGAAGAAGAAGAAGAAGAAGAAGAAGAAGAAGAAGAAGAAGAAGAAGAGGTGAAACAAACCATGGCTAAAGTGACCACTCCTCAAAACAGCGACTTGTCTGGAGTTTCAGTAAGCCGTAATATTGGTAACGTTCCCAAGTCCTTTAAGAAAGGAATGCTGAGAAACCCCAAATCTACAGAACTTGTGAATAACACACCACAGAGTAAAGTTATGGAAAAGAGACCAAATTGCCCAACTGCCCCCGAAAAGACTCAGGACATAGAAGACAACACACAAGAGAGTGGCTTGGACAGAAGTGAGGAAGACTTTCATGTAAAGTCACCACCATCAAAGGGTGCTAAAGCCATGGAAGATGCCAACAACATGGTTGTGAAAAGTGACCCACATAGTAAAGTCACAGAGAAGAAGAGACACGTCACCACCTCACAGCAGTCCACCACAGCAGTAAGTGAGGCAGCGGGTGCGGAAGAGGAGCCAGTTGATGAGGCCACAGAGGAGCTTCTACACAAGGGTTCACCATCATCAAAGAGTGACCTGAAAATGTGCAAGGGAGTGGTGGAGGATGACGATGATGATGACGATGATGAGGACGATGACGAAGATGAGAGTGATTTGGAGTCTGATGAGGAAGAGGAGTCCGACAGTAGCACAGAGAAGCCCATGAGATCGCTAGATTCTGAGAGTGACAATGTCTCTGAGGTGGGTGCGCCGAAGTACTCTGAGGCCAAGGATCTTAGAAAACCACTGAGCAAAGTGGGGGACAAACCGCCAAATCTAAAGCCTGAACTGAAATCAAATCAGAAGATGTCAGGTGACGACGAGAGCGACCTGGAATCATCTGACGAAGAAGAAGCAAAGGAGTACTTTGACGACAGCACAGAGGAGCGTTTCCGCAAGAGGTCCTCACAGTCGGAGAGTGAAAGCGACGATGACTTCTTCTTAGGAAAAGTGAGCAAGTTCAAAAAGAAGAAGAAAAAAGGCGGCAAGTCTACGACGAGTGAGGTGAAGGGCACCCCTCCAGAACCAGAAGGAACCTCAGAGTTGGAGCCAGGTCCCAGTGACTCCCAGGGGTCCAAGTTTACGTCCCTCTTCTGCCAGTCCCTTTCCCGGTCAGAGTGTGGTGGCGGTGGTGATGACGGAGGACAGAGGTTCGGTGGCCGAGGCAGAGGTGGAGGTAGATTCGGTGGCCGTGGGGGAATGAGGGGTGGTGGCCGGGGCGGATTTGACAGCAGGCCTCCCAGGTTCCAGTCCCGGGAGAGAGGGGAAGCAGCAGAATCAGATTTTAGCAATGCCAAACGTGACTTTAAAAGTAGACCATTTGGGTCTGACCACAGGGGTAGGGATTTTACCGGGAGAGGGAGGGAAAGAGGAAATGGTCGGGGACGGGGTGGCGTTTCCAGGCAACCTGATCGCAGTGGTGCAGGTTTTAATTCCAATCAGCCAGCACAGCAGTCGCTGCATCCATCATGGGAAGCCAGCAAGAAAAGGAAAGAGCAGCAAGGACAAATCCAGGCTTTCCAGGGGAAGAAAATTAGGTTTGATGATGATTAAAGCTTTTGTGATTTATTTTGTCCTTGAAGTGTAATTTTGATTTAACAGGCTGTTGTTATGAGCTATTAGGAGGCCCCTTCATTCATGGCCTGGTCATCGTTTGTGGTTACAATGAAAGGAATAGGCCTAACATGGTTGATGAAGCCTCAAAACATTTTGAAATGTTTCAAAAGTTCAATTGACATGATTTACTTGTTTAACCATGAACCAAAACATTAAGCAAAATACTGTCATTGCATACAGTAGCCTAGATTTTCTTATTAAAAATTAGGCTTTTCTTGCATAAGTAAAAGTAAACTCAATTCTACATTGAATTAATAATTGATCTTATCACATCCACCAACATGGCCTAACTTGTTTTTGCTACTTGTAAAGAATGGCTATAATGGATTATTTTGTAAGAAAAATAATTGTAATGTTATGTTCCTAATAAAATATCTTTATTTTAGCGTTTTATCATATCGTCATCTCATCATCATTGTGTCACATAAGAACACGGCGCTGTGGCCATTGGTAGGCTTCTCCTACACAGTATGTTGTTGGCTGTAGGCTGAGAGAGGGTCATGGGTTGTACCGTTATCCCGGTCCGACACGCCCGGTCCCAGGCCCAGGTTACTATCAGAGTATGTACGACTCAGTCTCCAAGAGCGAGAATAGTAACATGACAAGAAAAACAATAACAGACACGGATACTAAATATGGAGTTGTGTTTTCTACGAATAACATGTAACGGAAACGGATACCCATCTATCTACCGGAAGTCCCCCCTCCCACCCCATCGCCGTTCTCGCCGCCAAACACACGTCCCCCCTCCCCCCGTATACTACAATGATGTATTAGCCTGCGTGTGGAGTCGTGGAGTCAGAAAGAGTAAATAGAGATATGGGATGTCCCCATACACCTCCATGGATCCATACATGTAGATCTGCAGTATGCCTGCCACACACACACGTGAGTGGACCGTCGCTAGGCTAGCTCACCACCGTTGTTAACGACATGATCACGTCTACTGCTCGGCCAGGAGGAGGTGAGTGTGTTCTGGGTTACGTTATGTCATGTTTTTGTCTTCAACGCCTGTTAACGGTACTTTCCCTTAACGGTACTTTGGCACTACTTTCCCCGGTGTTAGAAAAGTAAAACCCCGTCGCCCTGGGTGACGGGGTTTTACAGCAGCGGGGTTAGCGTGGCTAGTTGGCTGGTCAACGGTGATCGTGTTGCGGGGCGCCTTTATTTGAAAGTGTCCAATGCATGGGGGTCCGCATTCACACCCCACTTCTCGTGTGCATCGTGTTTTTAAATAGCCGATCCGACATGGGTAAAGTGGTTAAAACAGACTGAGCGTAGTTTCGTCCCCAAGCCATCCGCGGTGGTGAAAGGTGTCCACACGGCCATACGGATGGAGAGGTGGTGCTTCTTAATTCTTCATTGGGGGGTCCAGCCCTTCCCATAGTCTTCAGTTCCGACTTCGTAGATGGGGGAAATTAGGTCCTAAATTAAGGTCGTGAAAACCCGTCTTCCCTGTTCAGGCAGACGGCTGCAGGCTGGAGCTGGACGAGGCTGAGCCGACATCTTCACCATGTCCAGACTGTCCCAGAGGGGGCGGCCCTGCGTCCGGCTCCCTAGGCCCAGGGTGACGGAGGTATGGCCTTTTGTTGATGTTGTAATTATTTATTTAATGTGTTTCTAAAGCCGGTGTTAAAAAAAGTCTATCGCCTTAACGTTAACATAACAGGGCGGCAACTAGCGGCGTTCATGTTCATTGTCACCCGATTTGGCTGTTATCAGTCTATTCAATAGACGTTATCAGCACACATCAGTCCCATTATATGGGCTAGTAGGGGCCTACTTATCAACCATTTCTGTCAGCGGGCCATTATTTCAGTGAGCCAGTAGGGGGAGAAGACCTGTTATCAGGCATGTGCTTTTTTTGTGTTTTCAACTTTATTGACCAAAAGTGTATCTCTCATAATATATTCATCAAAAATATATTATTTGATTATGTCATAGGTTCTGAACCGTATTTGAGTAAAAAATGTGTTTACAGATTATACGTATATTTCGTGCGTATAAATACGTCATCTGGGCGCCGGCCATGGGACCTCATACCCACTTCGTATTAATCCCAAATTAAACAAATACAACCTCTATGATAATGTTTTGAATGATTACTTTTTCTCTTTATTAAAAGGATCTCATATTATTTCGACCACAGACATCGACTCGACTGTAACGTTTACTTTGGTTGCTAAGCAACTGGTAAGTGGCGCATACCTGTGCGCCGCGTTGGCGGGAACGTGTAGATGACAGCAGGTAAGTAACGCCTACTGTTGCTTAGTGAACGAAATGATAACATCAAAAACAAAAGCAACAGTTGCAAACATGGTATTATGATTTCCGTTATTTCATTTATAATATACGGAAGTAGCCTAGAACTCTAGACACCCCCTATTTATTTATTTGGCAGCTAGGTAAGTCTAGTACGGCTCCGTCGGCTTTTTGGTGCTGGAAACACAAAGTATGTCAGACCAATCACAGCGTGAGGGGCGGAGTCGAAAGCCGGGCTACCATGACGACAGAGATGCGACGGTTCCGTGTTAGAGGGAAACAATGGCTGCTGCTGCTGCTGCTGGCGAACAGTTGTCTTTCGAGTCGGCTTTGGCCGCGACTCTTCAAGACTTGAAGTTAACATTTTATTTGAGAAAAGAACGGCACTGAAGTCTTTCCTCGAAAATAAATATGTATTCGGAGTTTTGATTAATTAAGTAGTCAGAGCCGTCGCTCTGACTACGTCACCTTCTTCGTTGCTCTGATTGGTTGTAGCGCTATTAGGGTTGAGTTTCAAATAAGGGACACCTCTTGGCCGCGTGCCAAACCCCCCATTTTTAGGTCTAACCCCCCAATTTCAGGTTTAAATTTTGTGTCAAACCCCCAAAGTGTGCGGTTATGGTTAGGGAATAGACTACATGAGAAACAGATTATCATTCAATAATTTATTTTTTCAAAATGTGCAAAATAACAGATTCTTCTCCGAATAAATGGAAACTATATTTTCACAGTTTTAAAACAATACAAATAGAATGTAAACAATAGTGGTAGTGCAAACATATTTGGCCTCTTGAAATAAATCAGTGCAAAATCATAAACTAAATAAAAACACACCTTCTGAACAAAAAAACAATAAAGGTGTGTGTGTGTGTGTGTGTGTGTGTGTGTGTGTGTGTGTGTGTGTGTGTGTGTGTGTGTGTGTGTGTGTGTGTGTGTGTGTGTGTGTGTGTGTGTGTGTGTGTGTGTGTGTGTGTGTGTGAAAGCAGAAAAAAATACAATTAATTCGAAGGCACATAACATACTTCCTTGGCAACTTGTACCCCCTGTTGGAAAACCCCAAAACTGCCTATGGAACCAGAGATGATATCACGTCGTCCCTTATAGCCTGGTCAGACTATACGATTTCAGTCCGATTTTGCCCCGAATTTGTCGTGACCGACAAGTTTACAGCGTCGTATCCGATTTCAAATGGTCGGGCACGACATCGAACGCGGAGTGAATCGTATAATGTGACATGCTTCACGACTTGCGATTTGTCATTCACGACGTTCTAAAACAGCCCGACAAAAAGTCTGGCTTGTCAGAAATTTGACGGGAGTCGTATGACGTTTCCATTGTTGACATCATAGCCTACTGTATGAAAAACTCCCGGGAATTCCACAGCTGGCGCTCGTGCATTAAAGTATCCGTATTCTCCTCTTCGTGATACCCATGAGCGAGTCCACACTCGTTTCTTCTTTTTCTTTTTCTTCTCCGCACAGAAGACAGCAAGTACGACACCAAGCGCGTCTGTATCCATCATTGTATTATTGTGATCGCCCAGCCTTTTGTTGACAGCTGCTGCTATGACAACATGCGACGCGACCAATGCTGTCGGTGTATGTGGCCACTCTCCCGACCAAGACGCGGAGAGGTTTTCATGGTTCTAAAATCGTATAGTGTGACATGGTAGATCGTACTAAACGACAATCGTGAGCGACCAAAAAATCGTATAGTCTGACCAGGCCATTATGCTCTCTAGCCACACATATTCTTTTTCCCACTCAGCTCTGTACTTCGTTTTTCTTTTTTGTTTTTTCTTTGGTGGAGGAGGAGGAAGGTTGTTGTTGTTGACATCCTCTTCTAACTCACTTTCTGTATCTGAGGTAGTTTTTTGCCTAGCAGCATCCATTTTTTTGTATAGGCCTACGGTAGTTGTGGACTGGAGGAGCACGGCGGTGAAATGGTTGCTAAGATACGATACTTCATAGTGATTGGCTCTGCTGCTGCACGCATGAAGAGTACTGACCAATGAGCGAGCCCAGCGCGTTTCCAGACACCAGGTACAGTGTCTTGCTTCTTATTGCTTGTGTGTGTGGCCGTGGGAGGTGCGCACGCAGTCCGCAAGTGAGCGCGTGACTGAGAATCACCATAACGAGCTGTCATTCTTCCACGACCCCAAAATACGGAACAAAGTGCGTCCCGTATCAGTTAATTACGGGACAGGTATTTTAGTTGCCAAATACGGAACGATCCCGTATTTTACGGGACGGTTGGCAACCCTAAGCGCTATCCTATTGCGTGCAGAGGGAACTTGAAAGACAACCGTTTATCCCGCCCACACTGTCAATGGAGCTGCGCCAGACCTTACATCTTTCTGATGTGGGTCTGGCTTGCCAGGCTAATACGGAAGCGTATTGCTGCGTTATAACGTGATAAGTTGGTCTCGGGTGGAGGGGGCAGAAGTGTGTATACAGTCCATTGATTCAGACTGGATCAGGCGCTGTGGTGGTGGGGGTGAGGGGGGCTAAGGTGTGTTGCTGGGGCTGTGTCTGTGCTGAATGTAACCATCAGAATATAACTTTTTATTCATCTGATTAACCTCGTGACTCACCCTCAGATGTGTGTGGGAGTATGTGAGATGGAGAGAGAGAAAGGGGGAAGAAACAGAAAGGGGTAAAGACGAGAGGGGGAGAGAGGGGGAGAGAGAGGGAGAGAGGGGGAGAGAGAGGGAGAGAGAGGGAGAGAGAGAGAGAGAGAGGGAGAGGGAGGGAGAGAGGGAGGGAGAGGGAGAGAGAGACTTGATAAGGCGGGCCCACCACCACATAACGTAAAACTTATCACGTGAAACAGTCAGTTTTTTTTATTTAAGAAGAATTATTTAGAACGTGAAAGGTTGCGTATAAAGTCATATAGTCCAGTTCCTTCTGTGTGTCCTACTCCAAATGTCAAGCTTATTTTTGTAGTTCAGTAATCACGTCCTAAGTTTGTATGTGGAAAGTGAAAATCAATGAAATATTCACTTGCTTGTCATGTTGCATGCAAAGTTCTTTAAATGTTCTTAAAACACATATTATCCTCTCTCACATGATTCTTCATCATAAAAGCAACATTTACAGTATGAGAAAAGTCCTTAATTAAAATAATTGTGTGAACTGTCCTGCCATACAGAAATATTTCACCTCTTCTCTATCAGGCAAGATTATGACTGTTATTCAAATGATTAGACTATGAAAATTTACCATTCCTGATTTTGGACTCTGCAGAATAATGCACTAGTTCATTGCAGTGATGATACCACGTGACTGCAATTCATTTTCTCTTTTTTTCTTATTTAAAAAGGTGAATATGGCAAAAACAAAGAAGGTTAGACCTTATATTACTATTAAGAAAATTACACAGAGGAAAAACAGCAGTGTCCCAGATTTACTTCAGAGTTGGGATCCCCTTGCCCAAGAACCTGACAGCGAGCTGCTGCGAACAAGTAATTTGATAATTCAAATATTTTCTACAAAATAATAGCTAATAAAACACTTGCCTAGCTTACTTGACAAGTTGATGTTCACTCTTATTCTGTACTTTTTCCTTTTCTTGGTGCGCATCGTGCCTGCGCGCCCTCGTCATGAAGGGGCTCCACTAGGGCTCCTCCTACTGGCTCACTGAAATAATGGCCCGCTGACAGAAATGGTTAATAACAGCCTTCTGAACCTACCAGTAGGTTTAGAAGGCCCCTACTTGCCCATATAAATGGGACTGATGTGCTGATAACGTCTATTGAATAGACTGATAACAGTCAAATCGGGTGTCATAGTCGATTACCGGTAATTATAAATAATATCAAATGCCATCAAGTTACATTTCCTTGCTATGTCCGACAAAGCAGCCAAGAAGAACTTAAGTCCATTAACTAAATATTTTTTATTTCTGAAGCATCAAGCATCAAATGTTTGTATTTGTACTTGATAAATTACCTAAACGATTAATCGACTACAACAATTTGATGTGAATAATAAAAAAAAATATCTTCTTGATAATAAAGGTATGGTCTTTTTAATTTGTATTTAATGTGTTTCTAAAGCCGGTGTTAAAGACAATTGCCTTAAAGGAGAACTCCGGTGTAAAATGGTTCTGGGATATATTTAGTATGATAACAAGTTCGAACGTTCCATGGAGAGCAAAAAAAAGCCGATACGACTCGAAGCTAAGTTCGCTGTTTTCAGCCGATTCTACCAAACTGCTATATGTTTGAGTGCTAAGGGCATCTCACCTGGTAAAAAATAAATCGCTTTTTTAAAGCACTTACAAGGCTAGAAATAGCCTGACACTTCTTTGGTAGTATAATGAGGGTCTTAACATATAAAACGAGGCATTGACAACTTCGTAGGTGTACAGATAGTTTATTAAAAAGCATATTTTATACACACAATACCATCAGTAGTTCACCCGTCGACGCCATGTTTTTTTAGGCTGATAAGTCGATTGACGATCACGCAAGCTCTGTGTTCGTCAATCGACTTATCACAGAGCTCGCGTAGTTGTCAATGCCTCGTTGTATATGTTAAGACCCTCATCTACCTCGACCCTCTTTCTAGCCTTGTAAGTGCTTTAAAAAAGAGATTTATTTTTTACCAGGTGAGATGCCCTTAGCACTCAAACGTATAGCAGTTTGGTAGAATCGGCTAAAAACAGCTAACTTAGCTTCGCGTCGTATCGACTTTTTTTTGTCTCCATGGAACGTTCAAACTCGTTATCATACGAAACATCCCAGAACCAGTTTACACCGGAGTTCTCCTTTTAATGTTTACATAACACTGCTGCAACTTGCGATCATTTTCAAAGTCGATTAATCTAACAAACGTTTTTTCGATTAATAATTTCCTCTAGAAAATATAAATAATAGCGAAAGCCATCAAGGTACCAGAGTCCAAAGTGATTTCTTACATTTCCTTGCTTTATCTGACAAGTAGCCAAGATTTTTTTTTCTTCTGTCGATTGACTAATCGATTAATCAACGAATCGTTGCAGCCCTTCATGGTTCAGAGAGGGAGTCATCGATCATCATTGATTGCTGATCGATGATCGATGCATAATAAGGATACAACAATGTTATAATAGGCCTACATTGCTACATGTGCACCTTGCCATTGTGCCTTGTTCAATTATATTGGGCTCAGTCTATCCAAAGTGAATTGCTGTTCATTTTGTATTTTATTAATTCATTGTTCGTTTTTTATTGCATTGCAGTGTAATCCTTGTTTTTTGGGATCCTAGTAAACGCATAGTTTTGCTTCTGTGTTGCGCTATTCATTAAGATGCATAATTCTGAACAGATTTTTGTCATTCAAATTCCTCTGTAATCCGCAACGTCTGATTGTTAATTCCTTGTGTCAATTATGTATTTATCACCAGTAAATCAAAGGTTACGATTTGAAATGTAAGCGTGGGGTTTTCGCTACATACGGCACCACACTCACGCTGCGAGTCCTTCGCGAGAGGAAGTGGGATATTCAGTAAGATCCCGCATGTAATTCTGAACAGATTTTTGTCATTCAAACAACTCTAAATTAGTTTACGTATACAGCCAACTTACTAAGAAAATGTCAGTTTTAAACTGGGCTCGGGCCCATAAATGCAGCCAATGGGACGGGTCCGTGCCGTATGTTTAGGACTTTGTGATGTAATAAAAAAATATGAATGTGTTTAGCGTCCAAATGTATCGGACACGTGTCAAGTTTAAGGCAATTACTATAGCAACCATCTTGATGTCTGCTACTTTCCAGCCAAGACTGGCCGCTCCTCCACAGACGAACCAACCAGGCTCTGTCCCCGATCCCCATGCAGTTCAAGCATTGAAAGGCCCGCATCCCCAGACCTTGCTCTGCCAGCTGGTAAAGATTTTATGGCAGATGGTGGAAGGCTCTACAGATGGCGTGCTGAACTTGAATGAGGTGTCGCGGCTCCTCGACCTCCCCAGGAGACGCATTAATGACGTCACAAATGTCCTGCAGGGCATAGAGGTCCTCGTCAAGAAGTCCAAGCACACCTTCCAGTCAATGCAAGTACAACTTCTTTTGTAAAAAAAATGAAATAAAAATGTCACGGTCAGGGAGGTTTGGGTCTGTGTACCTGACTTCCATAAAGCTCCTCAGCCTTTGGCTAATCACTTGAGTTTTGTATGTGTGCAGGGGCCATCAGTTAAGGACTAGGCTAGACTGTGAAGTCCAGATGCTTGTAGAGCAGGAGAAGAAGCTGGATGAGTTGATAAAGACCTCCCGGGAACAGGTTTACCGCATGTGTGAAGATAAGATCACAGAGAGATATCCTTTTCCATTTCAAATTCCGTGGATTTGTTTTTCCCTTTTTTTTTTCCTCAATGGGCTTCAAGGCTTTGATGACTGCATCCCAACTAAGCCAACGGCGCAGGGGTTTGTCCTTGACACTTAGACTCACATTTCTGTATTTGTCATATGAGGATGTGAAAAGTATAATGAAACAGACGGTGATTGTGGTCAAAGCCCCTGCCGAGACAGTTCTGGAAGTGCCCCATCCAGCAGAGGTAGGAGGACGGATAATTTCTATTTCTATATGCATATTAAGTCTCCAGCGCTCCACTGTGGATGCCCCATTCAAATGTGATTTGACAGCATCAAAACAAAAAATGAACCCTCAATGAAACGCGACTGAAATTGTAATATGATCAATTCATAATGAATGAACAGGGTGAACAGATGCAATGTTTTGTGGCTGTTCTTGAAACAGTGCAGCTGAATTATTGGTACCCAACATGTTTTGTTCTTACGGTAATCTTTTTATGTTTTTAGAGTCTCCAGCTCTACATGAAGAGCACCCAGGGTCCCATTGACGTGTACCTATGCTCCGAAGACCACTCCCCCTCCGATGTCCCAGATGATCACCATGACGTCAACGTAGAAGGCCACATAGACTGTTCCACCGACGACAGCAACGTGGAGGAGCCTCCCCCAACTCAATCTTTCCTGAGCATGTCGTCCACAGGTGAGTCTTGTACTTTAGTTACAGACAGCTGTGTCATCCTCAGATCCTGATCATTACTGTATCTTTGATTCCCCACATTCCCTTCGTCCAAATCTTGGTCTGCTTCAAATTGTCGTTTTTTTCAAAGCCTAACCTGCCGATACCTTTTATTTAGTTCATATAATAAATATATAATTATGAAATAATTACAGAAACAGCCTTCAAATAATGAATATTTTCTGACCAGCATAAGTAAAATCAAACAGCCCTGAGGTGTAGGCCTTCAGTTTTAAGGAGTGAGGTTGAAATCTTTATGTCTTGACGATAACAGCGTCTATTCAGTGGAGTGATGTGTGAATTTGATGTCCCAAATGTTTTTGCTGAATTTCAGGAAACATCCGTTTTACACGTATTACATACTGCAGATTTTGTATCTTCCCCCACAAACCCGATAAAACAGCCGATGTGCGCGTAGGCGCAACCGTAAACAGAATTGGCTATTTGGCCAGTGGCCGTTTTCATTATTACCTGCCGGTTCTGGTGTTTGGCCGATCCACTGGTGCAGCCCTAGTAATCATACCATAGTTATATTAGCATTTTTTTCCTCTATTGGCTTGAGCTGACGTTTTGTATTTTTATTTTTATTTTGTGAAAACAAATCTCTATTTCAATCACTTTATTGCCATGGTACCCAAGCATGTAGCCTAGAATGTACCAAATCACCAATGGAATGTGGTCTCCAAACTCTACAGCCATGTTGGTATCTCTCCCCACACATCCGCCTGTTTTTGTGACCTGTTGTTCCCAACCCCCCCCCCCCCACTCCCCAGACGCCGTCGATGACTTTTGGGCCATGACCATGGAGCAGTTGCCGCCACTTGCCACCCAGTCCGTCCCCCTCTCTGCCACCCCCCTCACCTCACTACCATCCCCCTCCCACTCCTCATCCTCCACCGAAGGGGAGGAGAAGCAGTCCTTTGCCACCCTCACCACACCGCTGGCCCTCTCTCTGGGTGGGGAGGAATACCTTCTCAGTCTGGGGGAGGACGAGGGCATTGCAGACCATTTCTCCGTCGAACCAGAAGGTAGCTTGTGGAAATGCCTTGAGCCAACCTACCTCCACCCTTGAGTGGGTACTGCACCGTGCTCTGTCGTAATTCTTTCAAAGTTCAGAGGCCCACCCCGACTCAAAACTTGCCCACCGTGTGAGGCTGTCTTGAGGCCATGGAGCGAAATAGCTTGTGCGTCCTGGTTGCCAAGAAGATGATTTTTGGAGCTGAACACTGGTCCTTGCTTCCTATACACATGACCCTCCCACCTGTCATCTTCCTTTCAGCACTCATTGTTGTATTAGTTCACTGTCCAGTCACCATAAATGCACCTTTTCTGCCAAAAGGAGAAATCATATGTGAGTGGTACAGTGACCACTGTGTGATTCACTTTTGATGAAGATTGTATCGATCGTACAATAGTTTGTCATTGAGTCTGTCTCACATGGCGGTACACGGCAACTGTGCCTGGTTTCTTAATAGCCTGACACATCATCTTTTGCACTGGCGGAAACACCACTGTTTCGTTGTATTGTGGTGGTGTGTAACTAGGTCTAGGTTCATGAGTGGTTTTTCCTCAAGTGCCCAGAGTCATTTTCACTTGGAAGTTAAAACATGTCCAAGATAAACCTCCAAACAGGTATACATTTGAGATGTCACTATTCGAAGAGTATTGTTGTTCTACTGTGTTTGTTTGGAGGAGGCTTCGACAGCACATTGCCTCAGCTTGTCGGTGCAATACAAATGTCAACCCTGACTTCACTATGTAAAATGCTATTTAATGGAGCAGCAACTGTAGCCACATGCAAATGTAGATGCCCACATGGCTCTCTGCCCACATGGCTCTCTGTTTTTTAAATTTTCTTTTAAAGGGCACTGCAAGCAGTGCTCTATGGAACAACTTTCTCTAGAATAATGGAGGCCTTGTATTTGTCTCTGTCTGAAAGAGGCACCCAAGAACTACCTTAATTACAATTTATTTTGGTCTAATAAATATGCATATATCTGGAATTACACTTGCACTACTCTCCTTTTCTGTTGTTGGCCTACATCACATGGTTATTATACAAAAACAAACACAGGCTTTTTTAAAACATGTGCTTGACACAGATAAATAGCATGACTTTTGATATGTATGTATATTTGTTTTGTTCTTCTGTAGTTATTGTTTAACTTTATTTTTCTACATACTTGATGACTCATACACATGTTGAATTATGTCATAAGAAGTTTGAAATTAAGTTACCTTGTTAAACTATGCATTAAGCAGTTCCTCAAAAGGAAAACCAGATGTATATTTTCACTTCAAAGTATATACATTCATTGTGTTCATTGATTGAGTGTTGCAATCCAAGGGACGATTTAGCTAATCCTCAACTACTATGAACTTGTAATGCATCCTATTTCCTAATGATCTGTGAATACAGATCATTAGGAATACAGATGAATACAGGTCGCTTGTAGCCATCTTTGGGGACTTTGGTTGGTGATGAAATTATTTCTCATTAAAGATGGCCTTTTTTAAATTAGTAGTCTGTTTATTTGTTTTAAATGAACAACTTAAACCAAACATCAGCTTGAATTATGAGTGCCAAACAGAAAATTGTATTTCCCCCACTGGGCTAGATTTATCTTGTGCCACCAGTGTTTCCCCTAGGATGGAGTTGCAGCAGTGGAGGCGAAGAGAGGAAAAAAATTGCATTTTTTTTGTGCGCTCGCAAAGCACGCACCTTAGGCATTTATTGAACACAAAATATATTATATCAACAACCACTCATGTCCAGTAAAATCACATAACACAAACACCACAACCAAAAGTTCTCCAACCGAAGCATCTTCCCACCCCCTCCCTCCTCAATTCTCTTTCTTCTTTTAATCAGCCAGTCTTTAACACTCATCTGAACATTCAAACGTGTGATTTGAGAACAAGCTATTTTATGTGTGACCCATACCCACTGTGACCGTTTACATCCACTGGGTGCTAGCTAGCAGAAAGCTAGCTGTCATTCACTCTTCCAATTATGTATTAATGTTAATTTACTTTAATGTAATGACATTTTCAATGGTAAAATAACTTGAATTCATGACGTTTCTTTAAGGGAATCCTATCCAAATAATATGTACGTTAATATCTCTGAGGGAGTCTGTCAGCAGGATCTTCAAAATGTGGTTTATTTCACAGATGGGTATTTTGTACGTATTCCTATCAAATGATTGCGTTTGCTGTAACGGTACTCTGCAATGCTCACGTGAAGTTGCAGGACTGTTTGATTGTCTTTTGAATTGAAAAAGCCTTTGGAGATATAAACAGGGAATCATCATAATTAAGGCAATAAGACTGACCTGTCCTGAGGGGTCACGACACTTATTAAGGGCTTTTTTGACCAACAAACAGCTGTGAAAGTTGTGAGAGGACCTGAATAACATAAGATATATTATCTTTTGAATTGATAAAGCCATTGAAAAAAACGCAAGGAATAGTCATAATTAGGGATTATTGAACAGATGTCTGGTTTGAAGCCTTTTAACAGCCAGTAAACTCATAAACTAGATGTCAAATAGTTAAGAGGTGGTTTGAAGTTGATATGTTGAAAACTGACGGCTACTACAAAAGCCAATTGTAATAATGGCCATTATATAATATATAAAACATAGGCTAGTGGCAATCCAATGGCTGTGAAAGGTAGAGGGGGAATCATTGATCATAGCATAATTGGTGCGAGTTGTTTTTGATCAATAAAATAAACGGTTATTAAAAAGTTGAACACACGTAAATAGCACTTTTATGACGGTCCCTACACACCGCCGTAAGTGAAGCGTTACTAGACTGACATTCAACAACGCTATGTTGCGATTCCGCCCCAACCGCTGTAGCTGTTGATTTGCACACTGTGAGGGGTCGGCTGCATTTTCCTCCACAGCATAAAACCGAGGTGAAAACAGTCGCTTCAGTTTCTATGAAGCCATGGAGGTCAGGAGGGGGAAACTACCAGCGAATATCGAAACTAAAACTAATGTCACTAGTGATACATCCCCAGTCCGTGATCAACACCGCTTGCTTCACCGTCGACGTCTTGTGGTTATAATAGCTGCGCGGACATTATCAGGAGGTAAGCTAGCCCAAACTTTTCTCGTTTATGTGCTTATATACTCGCGATAAGTGTGTGAATTTCACCTGGACGTGATGATATCACGTTGGTTTCTAAAGGGATGAGACGGAGCCCTCTCCTCTCCACACAGGGGTTAATAGGTTTATCATGTGTTTGAATGTATGAAGAGCCACACGAAGCAACACGAGAAAGCAGTTGAATAAACACGAAATATAAAAAAAATAAAAAAAATAAGTTAATTGGAATGAAATGGAAACAAAATAAATAAATTCCCCCTCAAGCTTAATTGACACTGTTTCACAGCTTTTACACTAAGCCTCTGTCAACAGTGGCAGAGCAATTTTCTCATTAACATTTAATTAAAGGTAATTAGGGTATTTGTCGGCCTATTAGATGTATATCTGGTTGTAGTATACATCCGGCCAGCAGGAGGCAGTGTAGCCACACAATACTGGCCCTCATTTGCGAGCGGCTAGGTCAGGGCTGGAAACCAAGTACCACCATCCCTCTGAAGAGCTTTTCATTTTTATGAATAGATGTAAACACACACAATAAATATCCCAATCTCATAAGGTTGGCTCCTCTCACTGGCACAACATTCAATACAACCCTTCAGACCCTAGCATATTGCATATCCTATAGGTAAATCAATATTAACTTGAATATGATTGGCTATTTGTAGCATGGTTCGCACAACAAAAAAAGGCTTTTTGATTTGCTTAATTAATGTTAGGGTCAATTTAATTGTATTACTGCCAAGCAATTTACTTTAGTCATTTACCTTCTGATTTCATCTGGTTGGGTTAGAGAAGCCATGTACTTTTCATAAGGTCCGTGTCCTTCATTTAGTGTCAGTACAGGAAGCAATTACAAACATAGACCCTGCCCACCTACTGATCTAAAAACCCTCTTCATTAACACAGTATTTTGGAGAAGGATCAAGGGGCCTCTTTTGTAATTGCATTTAAATGAACATGGCCATTTAAAAAACATTTTTTTATAATCTGCCCCCCCCCCCCCCCCCCCCAAAAAAAAAAAAAAAATGAAATGACTTCAATCAGTATTTCCTTCTCGCCACTGAACCTAATGGTTAACTCCTTTTCAAGGGAATGCGATTGCTCTCTGTTTACATTCCCCCAGCCTGTCCCTTTGATCAGCTGCTTTTGAATGAGCACGAACCAATGAATGACTAAAATGAATAAATGAATGTTGACTGTGTGCCTGCTCTGGTCCCCCGTCTATCCATCCATCCATCCATCCATCCATCCGTCTGTCTATCTACCACCGCGAGCCGGCCTGCTGCCTCCAGTCACCCGAGGACCCTGGGTCAAAAGGGGAAGCCCTTAACGAAACACGGTGGACTGTATTTGGCTTGATTAGCCTCTCCGTGTGCCAAACACATTCACCTTTTTGTTGATGATTGCCAAGTTCTTACAAGGACATGGCTCTTTTCTTTTTCTTTTCTTTTTTACATTGGAGAAGTGTGAGGATCTCTATGCTATTGCGTAGCACTTATTCAACTGCAGCTGTCAAGACGGACACAGACACCTTGGTAGAGCAATCACGATTGATATTCAATAACTCATTTTCCTACATGGAGGTTGCTTTCTACAAACAGTTCACTGCGCACACATTGGTGTCGGGGTACCAATTATGGGATTGTGCGTCTTCCTCCTGGAAAGATGTTTGTTTGTTTTTTACGGTGTTATTCCCTCTCTGAGGTGACTTGGCTGATGTGTTTTCCTGTCCGCTCAGTCCTCCTCGCTCTTCTCCCCTTTGTCTGTGCCGCGCCATGGCAGCGCCCTCAACAAACACGATGATGTAATCCGTCTTCGGAGCGGCTGCCCTGGCCGAACGCTTCCTGTAGATGGCAGTGTTGAATCTCAAAATCGCCTTCTCCACATGCCAATAACAAACCAATTTAACCCAGTTCCCCACAAAACTCTGGCACTCTAGCTTGGTTCACGGTATGTCAGTGGATCACAGCTACTATTGATTCACATGTATGTAGGGTTCACGGTGGTTTCCTGAATTGCACGCCTGAAATTCTCGCATTGCTCGTGAAAAACACAAAGTGAATATTGAATATACACTCAATTGGATTAGGCCTTACGTCAGCCCACCCTAATTCTGTCTCCGGGGGACTGGGTTAAGGAGCAGTCAATATACCTGTCAATCAATCAGTTAGTCGATGGCATTTTCATTTTTAGAGTACTTTTCCCTGTGACCCAATGACACAGCGGATCATGGAGTCACTTTGACAAATACAGCGATAGGTGGAGGCAAAGTAAGTCAACCCCTGATGCGAGGCTCCCTCTTGGTGTTTGGAAAGGATTTAGACACAGTGTTTCCAACTGGGACTATGTTGCTTTTTCTCCCAGTGGTTCAGAACTAAACTGACCAGAATATCATCTGTGTTCGTCACCAGCAGCCAGGATGTTGTTTTTACTGCTGTTGATTGCTGAGAGAGCGAGAGCAAGTGAGTGAGTACGAGAGAGAGAGAGAGAGAGAGAGGGTTAAAGAGGAGCACTAAAACAGAAGAGCGAGCGAGCGAGAGGGCGAGTGAGTGTTCCGTTTGCCTCTCATTGGCTGTCGAAGGGTGCGGCGTCTTTTTGCGAAACCCTCTCTCAGCCAATCCTGTGCCCCCGGAAAAAATATGTTGGGTTTATGAATGAGAGCGTTTTGATTCATCAACTACAGAGCACAGCACAGTCAGTGTATCAAGATGCAGGCTCACTCCACTCGGAGCCATGCTGCTCGGAGGAAGATCGCTTCAGAGGTGACCGCCTTGAGACGATGGCCTCTATGTACCTGATGTAGATGTTAAACAGGAACGGCTTGTCCGTGTCTACCTGTCTGACGAGCAGTGCGCCTGACTTATTTACCTGGTTGACATTTCAAGACATATTCTGGTGCTGGTTCAGATGTATATCTGTGTCGGCCAGGCTTAGTGGCCTAATAAGTTGTACTACGGCTTACCTGTTGGACCCTTTAGACGACAAAAACCCAGGCCTCAGGAGCGCCAATGGGCATGTGTTTGTGGTTGAGTTAACAACTCAGAGATGCCGGGCATGGCATGGGGATGGCAGACATAACAATACTGCCAATAATAACACTCTCATGGTGGTCTGATCAGCTTGGGAGATAGCAGTGCGTAACAGACACTCTCCCACTATCATCACATTGTGAATGGTTATGTCACATCTCTCCCACCCTAATATCTGTTTTTAGAGCAGTGAATGAGCTGTCGATACCTATATGTGTGTGTTTTCAAGCTGTTGTGTTGTATAAAGACACATTATAAATGGGTTTTTATTCGCTGTGGATGTTTTGTCTGAGACATGGGAAAGGAGCTGGATCAATACCTCTCTCCAAACCTCAGTATATGGATCAGAACATTATGTATATGGATCACAGCATTAAGAGAAAGCGACGAGGGACGAGCCTGTCTCAGATTCATTTCCCATGTGGTCATCTGTTCTTAAACCCCATGGCTCCAGTGTCCAGATACATGTGAGCTCTCATAGTTTTTGAATGGAACGTACTCCACACAATTGACGAAGAAAGAAGCAGTAGGAATTAGCTGTAGCTTTTTCACTGGCATCTGGGCGGGCCTTGCTAACGCATCGATCAGTAGAAAGTCAATGTATTCTCTCATCTCTTGGTTCTCTGCTTAAAGGTGGGATTGTGTGTGTGTGTGTGTGTGTGTGCGTGCGTGCGTGCGTGTGTGTGTGCGTAAGAGGCAGGGATTGTGATGCCTGCGTGACCTATCATGAACCCAGAAGCCCCACCCCTGCTTCACTGGCTGTGTACTTTCCCTGAGATTCACTTGAGTAAATCAAATATTTGGATAGGAAACGATAGAAGTGAATGGGCATATACCCTTCAGCCAATCGACACGAAGACAGCCCAGTTGTCATTTGCATACAATTTACATATCCCCCCCCCTGTCACTGTTTGGAATGTCAGGAGGCTAAATTAACTAGTGTTCTGCTTTTACCCAGATTTGCATCTCATTTGCATAAGGCTTGCTTAACGAGGGTTACTTAGCCAAGTGACCCCACAGAACTCCCCGCCTCGCCCGAGAGCCGACAGTTGGCGAGATGGGCTAATTTCATTAAGAGGGAATCCGTTCGACGGAGTGATCGCCTCCTGGATGTTGCTCGTCGAGGGGAGATGGGTGCATGCAAGCTGCTGCTCGTCAGGGTGTTTTTCTGCGTGCATATGCGCCTTGTGTCATATTTACTGTAAGGATGAAGGATTAGGCATGGAGGGGGTGGTGTGCAGCATCCATCTCACTCAGGATCTCCGAGTGAGCACATCCATCATCCCATCTCGAGAACCAGCCTCGCCACTGTGTGTGTGCGTGTGTGTGTGTGTGTGTGTGTGTGTGTGTGTGTGTGTGTGTGTGTGTGTGTGCAGAAGGGTGTGTGTGTGCGCAAGGGTGTTATTGTTTGTCAAGTCTGGGCACACAACACCACGCACACAGGAGGGACAGAAGGATAGTTAGTGGTTGAGTGACTAGAGGAGCACTGGCCAGAACTGTGTTGTTTGGCCGGGGTCGAACATCAGGTGTAAACCCGACAGGAAGTGGCGCTTGTTGGGCTCGCAGCAGCACGCCCACTGGCCTTGGAGCGGCTGGGCCGCAGAGTATTTAACTCCCCCATCCACTTTTGCTTCCTTACCAGGGATGGGACCATTTCAACTCAAAATGTCATACCTTTGAAAGTCAAATGACAAACCTTGAAAAATCATGGTTCACTTTGTGTAGTAAAACCATATTGTCTTCTCTGATTAGATTCTATCTATTATTCTATCTATATATTTTTAATACACAGATACACACATTACATTTACAAACTACCCGAGTGGGTAGGTTGAACTAATCTTATAGTAACCGGTCTAGAAGCCCTGTGTTATAAAGTTGTTACACAACCAAAAGCATCTATGTGCCTCAGCCTATCGACATATTTCATTGTTATTGTTGGTAACCTTCAAGGCTGTTATTTTCCAGTGCGTAAAGAATTCAATTGGATCGGGACTTGAAAGTGGAATAGAGTGTAATAAATCCTTCCTCTGCCTTCATTTGTCTTAAGACTGTATTTGGAGGCACAGAGGCAAATATAGGTGCAGTTTTGTGTTTTTATTATGTTACGTCATCAATAAGTAGGATCCATGAGGACTTTGTTTCTGCTTGCCTCTGGAGTTGAACACGAGTTCACAGACGCCAAGCAGGGCAATATTATCGATGTCACCAGATGCAATTTTAGCATGTTGTTTGTTTGTTGTAATTTTTGTCTGAGAAGGAGGGAATGAGGAAGCTGGTACTCGATGCTTCAGCTCAACAAGCAAGTCGTAGCAAGTTCTTAATGGCACTGTGTTGCCCCCTTAATGTAACATCCCTATTACCATTGATTCCACCATTATGTCCATTTTAATTAAAAGAAAACCAATGTTACATACAGAATAATTTGATTAAATAGATATTTTGTTAGCCTGATGCTTTCATGGATATTGTGGCTGTTCCAGCGGTAGTGTTTTCCCTCCTGTTGAGTGGTTTTATTAGGAAAATGTTACTGTTGTGTTCTGTCTGTGTGTAAGCTCTAATCCCATCCATACAGGGAAATGCCCTTAAATCTGCAATTATCCTTCCTCTGGCCAGCACTCACACTCTCATTACTAGTGTTTAAGTGTTTAGCATGTGAGGTGCTTAGCTGTACACGTGTGCGTGAGCGAGTGTGTGTAATCACACTTACACACACACACACACACACACACACACACACACACACACACACACACACACACACACACACACACACACACACACACACACACACACACACAGTGGTAGGTCTAATGAGGGTGTAGTCCTTGAATGGCTCCTATGCTCGGATCCATTAAAGCTTAATAACCTGTCCTTTCAGCTTGCTCTCAACAACACGCCATACACCTGATAATTGGTGAAAAGTATCCCCCCCACCCACTGTCTTTAGTCATATCTTACCTTTGAGTATTCTGTTCAATATATCCCTTTAATAAATAGTGGGTGCCAGCTGCATCCATTATTTATCCTTGTAATTTAATAACTGCCACAATAATTGGGCTTAATCATCGGCTGTAGTATGCACTACTGTATGTTTACATCAAGAAGGCATTGAGCGTGTTTTGCGGTTGTACTTTCACTCTTGAAGCTTGTCCGATTGTGACACCACATGAATACTCATGAATACTCAACCACTAACAATATCCGTAATTCAGTTTGGCTCTCCTCAGAGTCCTACCATGATCGTAAACCAAAGCTTTAAGGATAAATCCATTCTGCCTGATTCATTTTCAGGTTTAATCACAAACTAATATCCTCTATCTACTCTACCTGTGTTCCCGGTATGGAAGAACTAGGTCTGGAGGTCCCTGTGTGCCTGTCTGTCTGGAGGGCCCTGTGTGCCTGTCTGTCTGGAGGTCCCTGTGTGCCTGCAGGTCTGGAGGTCCCTGTAGGTCTGGAGGTCCCTGTGTGCCTGTAGGTCCCTATAGGTCTGGAGGACCCTGTGTGCCTGTAGGTCCCTGTGGGTCTTGAGGTCCCTGTGTGCCTGTAGGTCCCTATAGCTCTGGAGGTCCCTGTATGCCCGTAGGTCCCTATAGGTCTGGAGGCCCCTGTGTGCCCGTAGGTCCCTGTAGGTCTGGAGGCCCCTGTGTGCCCGTAGGCCCCTGTAGGTCTGGAGGCCCCTGTGTACCTGTAGGTCTGGAGGCCCCTGTGTGCCTGTAGGTCTGGAGGCCTCTGCCTATATGGAAGGAGGGCCACTTTGTGTTGACGCCGAGGGCGCCCCCCGCACTGCCCCTGCTGTAAAGTGACTAATGTGCGCACCCAGTCGGAAGAGGGCCTATGTACACACGGGCAGCTGATGGGGAAGAGGGTGTGGGGGTGTAAGAGGCTAAGCCTAATGCTCGCCGACCCCGAAAGCAGAGAGGTCCCCCCCTCTCCTCGTCTCTCCTTCTCTGACGTTGTCCCTAACTGGGCGGGGGGGATAACGCAATATAATCGTTTAATGCTCTTTTAAGTAGCATCGTAGCGTCATGAAATGAACTTGTAAGTCGCTTTGGATAAAAGCGTCTACTAAATCACTAAATGTAAATGAGCATATTGACTTATCTTGATACCCTGTTTTGTAGTTAATTGTTAATTAATTGTGATGAGAACATATGCTGCATAATAATGTCGAATGTAACACAAGATGATGGCTTAAATATTGAAATATGAATCGCTATTGTATGGAATCCCTCTGATACTTTGTCTCTTGTCTTCTAGTCTCTTGGGCAGGACTAAGGTTTCCCAGTTCTTTCTTAATGAAGCCCCGTTTAATCAACATTGCGGTCTCATTTCTCTTTTAAAGAGTGGTTATTTGAGGTTATGGTTTGTATCATGTGCTTCCCGGCTTATTTTAGGTGTACCACACCCCCACTCACCCTCCCCTACCCTCTGTGTGTTTGCGTCTCTGCCACTCTCTTTTTCAGTTGGCTGGCCTGTTATTGTGACTTATATAAGCTGTGTAACTGTTGATCCATGACCTCTCGCTGTGTGGAGACAGTTTGCACTGTGAGAACGCTCCCTAGTCTCTTTCAATCACAGTCAACACTCTGTCTGTGTGTGCGCACATATGTGTGTGTGTGTGTGTGTGTGTGTATGTACATATGTGTGTGTGTGTGTGTGTGTGTGTGTGTGTGAAGTTTAGTTCTTCACTTCACTGCAGAAGTGGCGGTTTTTAGGGCGAATGCTTGCATTGCAACTCATGAAGTGCACTTAGAGTAAATCATCCATATGTGTGTCTGTTAGGTTGTGGCCCTGTATGTGTCTATCGGTGTGTAGTTTTGTCTTGGATAGAATAATGTTCCCCATTGTGGATAATGTTTGTCTCGCCTTTTTGTGCGCGCTCAAGCATACGTCCATAATGTTGTGCCATAGATCGTATATGTTTGTGTCTATTATGCTTGTGCATAATGTCTGTATATGTGTGTCTACGCACCGCCGGTGTGTGTGTGTGTATGTCTGTGTACTCACCTGTGTGTGAGTGTATGCACCGGCGCGTGTGCATGTGTGTCCACCTGTCCATCTATTTTGTGTCACGGTGGCGGCGGCGGCGGCGGTGGGGCGCCATTCCGGCCCGGCATTAAATGTCAGTCCCCCTCCGTGCGCGTGGTTTGCGCGATGTTATCCGTGGCGACGCCAGCTCTCGCGGCGTCAACAAAGTGACGCAGCCTCCTGTTTTGCACGTCGCTCTGCGTTCCCGTCCCCGTCCTTCCTTTCAGTTTCCACTCTCTCTGACTTTAGCGGCTGAACTTTGTAACCTTGCGTGCCCCGACACGTCTGGGAAGGGGGGAAGTATGCCGTTTAATTTTAGTGCCGTCTGCGTGTGATGAGCTGCACTCTAATGAGGGCTCTTACGCAAGCTCATTCTATAGACTGGATGGAGGATGCGCTATGGTGTGTGTGTGTGTGTGTGTGTGTGTGTGTACCTGTCTTTGCCATGTCCCATTTGCTTTAAGCTCTCTCATGCATTGTCCAGATGGGGTGTGTGTGTGTGTGTGTGTGTGTGTGTGCGTGTGTGTGTGTGTCAAGGGAGAGGAGCATAGGCTGATCTTTGAGGCCCTGTTCTCTTTAGTTATGAGTCTGTTTATAGCTCTGTTACCAGCAATGGCCTGGTTGTTGAGTTCCTGTGCACCGAGTTCACCTCTCTCTCTCTCTCTCTCTCTCTCTCTCTCTCTCTCTCTCTCTCTCTCGCCCCCCCCCCCTTGTTCAGCCTCCCCTCCCACCCTGGTGAGTCATCACAGCCATAATCAGGCCCAGAGCTTTACAGCCATAACCCAGCAGCTTCGGGAGCACAGACACGCACCCCCCCCCCCCCCCAGCCCCACCCCCCCATCCCTCCATCACTCCCACTCCTATCCCTCCATCCAAACAGAATGGACAGAGAAGGGAAGTGGGAGACAGGAGTTGAGGGGGAGAGGAGAGGGGAGGGGGAGAGGGAGCGGGAGGATGAGAGAGGAAAGGGAGACGGGAAGCGGAGGCGAAGAGGAGAGGGAGAATGAGAGCGGAGCGGGAGGGGGAGAGGAGGGTATTGAGAGTGATATTGAGAAGGAGGGGGCGAGGGAGGAGGTGAAGTGGAGGAGGAGATTGAGGGAGAACTTGTATAACCAGAGGAAGTGACAGTTGGTCAGTGTGCACCAGATTTGCCTCTTCCCGGCGCTCCGTGGTTTTTGTTTATGTATACATGTGTCTTTGCATAAACGTGATTCCCCTGTGTATGTGCGTGTGTGTGTGTGTGTGTGTGTGCGCGTGTGCGCGTGCACGCCGGTTTTGCTAGGTCATTGGGTGCAATGAGCTGGCACATCCGGGCTCAGGCTAGTTCCAGTGTGCCAGTACACGCTCCTCTTCCCTTCATTCCCGCTCTCCCCGTCTCCTGAGCCAGTGGTGCCATCTGCTAGAGGCTGGCATGGTTTTTTAGGGGGGTGGTGGTTGGTTGTGTGTGTGTGTGTGTGGTTGTGTGTGTGTGTGTGTGTGTGTGCATGTGAGCTGCAAAGTCAGCCATTAATTTGACCCCTTACTGGCAAGTGACTACGTTGTGGTTCCGACACTTCTGTTTTGTTCGCACGAGCTGGGCCACCGGACCAGAGCTTTACTGGAAGCACAGAGGAGAAGTGCCCCCCCCCCCCCCCCTCACCCCAACAAGCCGGCCTGGTGCAAGTGCTCTGTTAGGGGGGATTTTTTTTTATGGTAGTGAGGTGGGGTGATGGTCTGGTTAAACAACAAAATGTGTTTTTGGTTCCAAGCCTCTTGGTAACAACATCCCAGAGTTCACCGACACATCTGCTTTTGGCCCAAGGGGTGTAGAAGTAAAGCTTGTTATGCAAGCCATTACAAGCCCAATAGGGATTAGCTTTTCCAGGTACTGGAGGCATTAGTGTGAGAAATGTACATTTAACGCATACATTCACACTGACGCGCGCGCACACACGCACGCACACACACACATTGCTAAGCTATTCTTAATGTGAAGATGCAAGACTTATGCTACTGGGAGATACATGAGATTTATTGCCCCCAGGACTAGGTTGCACCAGCTAAGTGCAAATGTGTTACTAAGTGTGTCAAGTTCTTACCCAGTCCTTAGTAACCACTAGTTAGTTTCCAACTAGCAGTTTACTAAATTCGGTTGCACCACCAATACGTAAGTAATGTCCTAACTAGTAACAACTTAGCAATGCGTAAGTTGAACTTAAGCAGTCTGTTGTCACTTCAACGTGACGACAACCATGTTGTAACAAATCATCAACAAGCTACGAAGTAAACAAGGAAGTGCTTGAGA
>JAOPHQ010002941.1:57500-78235 GCA_030340625.1 Merluccius polli
GCTTGATTTTCCACACCCTGATGCTCCAAGATTGACTCTTTATCACACCTCTCTCTCTCTCTTTCTCTCTTTCACGAATCAAAACAGGGTTGTCTCTTTATCTCTCTCTCTGCAATGTCTCACATTGTGGTGGATGTTACTCCGCATGGCTCCTCAGCAACACCAACATGGTTGCGACGCTGATAGACAGTAGAAGAAGAATAAACACCCCCCCCCCCCCCCCCCAACCCCCCAAAAAACCCAGACGTAGACGTGGCAGTGGAAGTGAGTCCTGCACATCAGCACAGACCCAAGAGCCTTTAAAGAGCTCATTAGCATATCTGATGCAGACAGACTCCAGTTGTAAAGATGTCTCCAGGATGTGTGTGTGTGTGTGTGCGTGCCTGCGTGCCTGCGTGTGTGTGCGTGCCTTCATTCACCCCGCTACGCTCATAACTGATTCTGATCAGTGCCTACATTGTCTTACTTTCTCGGCTGAGGGGAGAGAGGGAGAGGGAAAAACTAGATGGTGGAGACGAGACCTAATTAATTGTGATGAATATGCAAATTGTGTTGAATCCTCTGGATAAAAGTAATCTGCTTCAATATTTAGTGGAAATGAGAAAGAGAAAATTAGTAATTTCACTTGTTTAACGTCGTTGCAGTTTCTCAGTACTTGGTGGTTAGGTGTGTGTGTGTGGTTAGGTGTGTGTGTGTGGTTAGGTGTGTGTGTGTGGGTGTCAGAACTAAAGAGAACAGGATGAAGCTGTTACATTTGGCCTCACTATGCATGTCAACAAATCTTACTTAATAGTTAGTGTGTGTGGTTGATAGCTGGTTTACAGCCTCACCTGACCAGTCTGACTGATGAGACTCTGGGTGGGTGGGGCTGCACACCTGTGGTGGATGAGCAATCATGGCACCCAGGATAAACCAGCTATCACCACACACTCAGAAGAGAGAGCCACTGTCATGGCAGCATGTACCATCTGCTCGGCGTATTACATCTTGCCATCTCCAATAAACGCATACTTCAACAACATCTACCTGTGTCCTGTGTGGGAGGGACCCAGCAAAAGCCACTAAGGTGGCGTGTGGCAGGGAATCGTTTGTATTTCTCTATAGAGGGATGCTAATTCTTTTTTTCTGACAGAAAACCGACACTCATTAACCGGTCATTAACCGTTCACCGATAAGAATACATGTGCTATAAAAAAATGGACGAATGTCTGTGACCCATAAAAAAATACAAATGTTATTTTATTATTGGAAAGGAGGGCTGGCCTGAATTCATACTTTCAAACTTCAAGCTTCCTATAATCGTTACGTTTCCGAAGGTGGAGTAGTTAAACACCTAAACCTGTTAATGAGTTTAGTCATGTGTCGACTGGCTATGTGAAGCCTGTGTGAGCATGTGCCCCCAGCATTATTGAATAAAAAAGATGATTGCTAAGGCTATATATTAGGGTGCATCAGTTGCCCCCTAAAATAGAAATACTTGTCTGATCTTAATGCAGTTTCACACTGATGTTCCTTTTCAACTAGAAAGAGACCCTGTGAAATTTAAAAAAGATCGAACAATCTCTAGGGGTGGCAACATCGTTGTACAATTTGTGCATCTGTATTATACAGAAAATGGGAAGAAAATGGGAAAATCAAGTAGACTGATGACAATACATACAATCTTTTCTTTATTAGCAGGCTTGGAACCTATAGGCTGCAGAGGAACACCTGCTCTGCCATATATCTCCTCAATCTGTGGATACAGCATCTTTGCTATTTGATAGTGAGATTGGCTTCCACTCTCTGTAGTTGATGATGAAAGATATTTCATTGCACGCAGGATCATCCTTAAAGTGGGTAATTTAGTTCTGGGAAGATGCAAGTCATCTGCAGACACTGCAGGTCCTAGACCATACAGTTGTGATGAAGCTCTTGTTTTAGAAGCCATTACCTTCAGACTGCAGAGCTCATGACATGCACCAGTTGGATCTTGTTGAGATTGAGAGTCCTACAACCTCTGAACTGCTCCAAGCCTTTGCTTGGGAGACTCTTACTAACTCACTTAGGACCTCTCTTTCCCTGTCTCTGAGGACTCAACTCATGCAGCACAGTTTGATCTCTCAGCATACTAAGCTGTGTATTAGTATATTAGGCAATTTGATGTCAGCCAGCTTTCTAAATCTCTGCCAGCTGAGTGGTTATCATCAGTTGACTACTGATACTGTTTAATTTTTGGTTATAGTATTTTTCAGAAACACAGTGTTGAATAATATTACAGTTGATATTTTAGTGATACTGAATTACTGATGTTTCAAGCCCAACTTTTGCGAAAAAAGCACATTTTTGGTCTGTTTCGGCCAATTTCTCAGCCAATTGCAATTTTGTTTTATAGATAACTAGTTTTGCAGATAGCTGAGTACATTGTCTATTAAAACATACCCATGGCAGCTCTTTAGCCCTAAAATTGTCATGATTATTGGCAGTATGGGAAACGCTGGCGCTATTTTCAATTCATTAATATGGTAAAACTTCAGGCTGATGTTGCCACCCCTAAATATTAATATATGGCAAAAATATTTAACAGGGCACATTTTTGTATGAAAAGGAACACTTGACTAAAACTGCATTCAATTCTGAGAAAGTTGGGGCAACTGATGCACCCTACTATATATACATATAAAGTGCTCCCAGTGACATTGACAGCTCTGCCGGTCTTTCCGTTTCTCAAAGTGGTACAATGTACTAGTGAGTGTGGGGGTTACCACTCAGCATCATCTCAGCTGAGAGAAAATAGGTGAAGCTGCTACTTGCTAAAAGCGTGGATGTATATGGATAAAAGACATAATAGACGTATATGGATAAAAGACATAATAGATGTATATGGATAAAAGACATAATAGATGTATATGGATAAAATACATAATAGACATATGGATAAAAGATCATAACAGAGCGCCTTAAGAGTACGTCATCACTGACAACCTCGCTGTTAAGGGTAACGGCACTCTTAAATAAATGATGACGGTGTACTAACCTACAACCGAAAGTTTTAAAGTAATGTTATAATGTTCAAATACAAAACTAATGAAGGATACTTCGATTATTGTAATATTTGGGGCCAGCCCTTTATTTTTACATTTTTACGTCCAACTTCAGCAAAAACAGAATGTGAGGATTTATTTTATTATTAGTTGTTTTGTTTTTTTTACCATTTAACTGATGCTTAATCGGTCAAAATATATTGTCAGTTAACAGTTAAACGGTTAATTGTTAACATCCCTATTAATTATAAATTAATTATTAAATAAAGTATTATACTGTAACTAAATCATTGTTGCATTAATCACCATGGTAATGTTGAAAATACTTGCGTGCAAAAAAGCTTTTGACACTCAAATGAAGACAATGGCAGAACCGAGCAAAAAGAAAAGCCTTGAATGGTTACGACATTTAGACATTTTGGACAAACAAACCGTGAGGAGAGTCAGTTGTAGTGAAACGCATTTGGAAATTAAATCATTCCACACTGGATTGTTATTATTATTTGTATTACAAGCGCTAGGACATGAAAATTAATGGTGCTGTGATTTATTATTATTATTATTATTATTGCAAGCGCTAGGACTCCTAGCGCTTGCAATAATAATAATAATAATAATAATAATAAATCACAGCACTATTAATATCCATGTCCTAGCCTAGGACATGGATATTAATAGTGCTGTGATTTATTATTATTATTATTATTGCAAGCGCTAGGACATGGATATTAATAGTGCTGCGATTTATTATTATTATTACAAGCGCTAGGACATGGACATTGATAGTGCTGTGATTTATTATTATGTATTATTACAAGCGCTAGGACATTAATAGTGCTATGAAGTGCAGCCAGAGTACACTATCTCTGCTCTGTTATCGCATTTTAGATGGACAGGGCTGCCGTGCGATGACACATGCGCAAAAAAAACCTAAAAACGAGTACTCAAGTACTTGTGCAAACAAACTAACTGGTAAGTTGAGAGCAGTGTTGCCAACTTGGCAACTTTTGAGACCCACTTAGTGACTTTATTTATCTTGTGCATCATCACAGGCTTTGATCTCTGTGATCACCTGACACAACTAAGCTTTATGCAAAGTAGTAGAGACCTACTCCTAATAGTGAAACTATTAGGAGTAGTGGTTTCCTGTGACGTGAGCCTCAACTGTTCACAGTTGAGTCAAATCACATCGTGAGCGGAATACAGGGTGAGCACGTAAACCACAGTACATTACATTACATCAGCTTCTGGGAAACCACACAAGCTACGTGACATATACGATATGCCAGTCGGTATACCTATGCTAATGGTGGTGCTGGGGTACTCCAGGAAGCCTGGAGTTTCCTGGAGCGTTGTTCATGTAGTACTCGTACGGCTCCCACTCCATGTCCATCTCACCGCCAGGGTCGGAGCCTGGGTTGAATCCAGTGTTGGAGCGCTGGTTGCTGGTTGAGGTGTCTTGGAGGTCGAGGCTCATTGCAGCCAGGTTCTGCCTTGTGATGTCCTTATTCCTCTGAGCAGGTCTGATGTAGGGTTTTGTTCTGCCGTAGGAGCGCCGGTTCCTTTTGCTGGTGCCACCAGCAACTTTGCTGTTGCTGGCCATGTCTATGTGTGTAGTGTTTTTTGAGCTGCCGTCGGAACAGATGTATTGGAGTGCAAGCTTCATTGAAGACAGTTTCCACACTCCAGAGACGTAACGGTTCCCAGAGCAGATGTGATGTAGGGGTTTGTTGTCCTTCTGCTTGTTGAGATGTCTGAGATGCATTGGACATTTTGCCTTTGGGACAAAGGCAAAGATATCTTCCTAGGTCATCCCTCTAACTGAGCATTTTATTCTTCAGGGAGTGGACCCTAGGCGTGCACAAGTCCATCCCAATTCCCACGAACAGGCGCTGAATCACGTCAAAGGTGTATTTCAAGTCTTTTGGATAGTTAAGGTTCAGCATGTACAGCAGTTCCATCAGGTTCACAGAAGCATCGGGTACATTACCCAGGTGACGTATGACAACCTTTTCCTCGATCACAAGGGCGACATCGTTGTAGGAAGCCACAAGGGGTTCCTTCACATCTTCAATTACTAAAAGGATTCCAATCACCATTCTCTGGATGATGTCCTCTTCAGGATCCGTTGGCTTCATGCAAAAAACAAACAAAAAACAACAAAAGGTGCCTGTGATTTAGAGATGCTTTGCCATATAGTGCATACAGTGTTAATTTTGACGATGAAAATATGGACGATTAGTATTCAACATAATTTTATGTCATGACTACATTGTAATGACAACGCAAATGAAAAAACTATTGACAACAAAAATTACGACTAAATCTCTGTTCATTATGCGCTGACGAGTGAAGACGAGTGAAAATAGTTAAGTGTAATAAACCTGACACATGAAGTTTACAACCTCAAAGCATTGGCTGTTTTCCTTTTTAACCAATCATTTATTTGCAAGTGCAGGTCAAATTGAGTGAGCGAGCGAGCAACAGAGAAGAGAGTGAGCGAGATACCGAGAGAGATACAGAGAAAGAGAGAGACAGAGAGAGTAAACGAAATACAGAGAGAGTGAGAGACAGAGTGAGCGAGATACAGAGAGCGAGAGACAGAGTGAGACAAAGAGCGAGAGACAGTGAGGCAGAGAGATACAGAGTGTGGTATTGTGATTGTTTATATGTATGTGCCTATGGCACAAAAGGAAAATCCTGTTAAAAATATTAATAACATGTTTTTAAATAGAGATACAGAGAGCAAGAGACAGTGCTGTAGCACTTGTGGTTTTGGTTGTTCGGGGGTGGAATTTGAGGAAGTAACTTTTAAAGTGACCAAACTGATGCATATAACTTACTATTTACATTTATTTACAATATTTACATTTTTAAAATGCTGCTCAATCATTTAAGCATGAGCTTAATGATTGATGAGCTCGGATGAGCTGATGTTGGCGGGGACGGACAGCCCTCGGCCCTCCTCCTGGCTGTGGGCTCAGGTTGCCTGGGTGACGGAGGGCCGGTCGTGCTGGGCTGCGTTAGTGGTACTGCAGCCAGGGACCTGAGTTCCAGGTTTTGCCCAGCTGGTGCAGCCAGATGTGGGGAAGCCTGAGGAGTTTCCTGGAGCGTTGTTCATGTAGTACTCGTACGGCTCCCACTCCATGTCCATCTCACCGCCAGGGTCGGAGCCTGGGTTGAATCCAGTGTTGGAGCGCTGGTTGCTGGTTGAGGTGTCTTGGAGGCCGAGGCTCATTGCAGCCAGGTTCTGCCTTGTGATGTCCCTATTCCTCTGAGCAGGTCTGATGTAGGGTTTTGTTCTGCCGGATGTAGGGTTTTGTTTATTCTTCCTTTTGCTGGTGCCACCAGCAACTTTGCTGTTGCTGGCCATGTCTATGTGTGTAGTGTTTTTTGAGCTGCCGTCGGAGCAGATATCTTGGAGTGCAAGCTTCAATGAAGACAGTTTCCACACTTTGCTGTCCGTACTCGTAACGGTTCCCTGAGCAGGTCTGATGTGGGGTTTTGTCCTTCTGCTTGTTGGGATGTCTACAGAGAGCTTAATTGTGGACAGGTCCCAGCTTTCCGGGTTTTTAAAAGTTCCCTGAGCAGGTCTGATGTAGGGCTTTGAGCTGTGGTCGGAGCGCTGGTTGGGAGCTGACCGTCTGCGACAGGCTCCAAGGAGAAGAGAGAACACAACTCTAAAGCGCTTGATATCTGCTATTAAAGTCAAAATAGCCACAGTAGCGATGACATCCCTTTGGTACAACCTTGGATGTCTTGGATGAGCTATTCACTTGAACATCGCTGACAGAAAATATATTTCAAGCTCTCGATTACACCTACAATGACCTAAGGATGTACATACCGGTGTTGTCCAGAGTAGAAGAAATATCCATGGTGAGGAGATTGGTTAAGAGGTTGGTTGGGAGATTGGTTGAGAGGTTGTTGTTACTTTCTCTAGCTGTGTCTGTGTGTGACTGACTGATTCTCTTGGTGTCAAAGTGTGTCTGCAACCTCTAGAATGCTACTGTTAGAATATAAGAGGTGCTGTTGTGACCTCACAATACACCTGTGGTTGGTTGTTCAGGGGGGGGATTTTAGGAAGTAGGGATGATAAAGATGTTATACTAGCTATTGCATAGCATATTGTGAATGCTTTGTGAGTCACATTAGTACCAATATAATGACAAAAAGTAGTAAAAAAAGGAGTATTTGCACCAATCAGCACCAGTAATCAGCACCAATAACCAGTAGATATTGGTGCTGCTGACTTCCAAGAAACAATATATCCCTGCCTTAATGCATGCATCATATACTGTGTTTTCCATACTGTAGCATCTTGCAAGTTTTGAGCCCAAGAAAATCATTTTAATGTCATCTTCTAAAGTTTTAAACCATGACTAAAATGAATAAAATATCAAATTATATGTAACTAGTGATATAGAAATATTACATTGTTTTGTTTTTTCATAATTAATAGTGAATATTGTTTGTTGGAATGTAATGGAAATTCTTTATGTTCTCGTGCTGACCCATGCTTTGCCTGCGTCCATCACATCGCCTAACAACAATGTGTGGACGCTAGTACACTTAGTGCTTTTCCAAGTAAACTTGAAAAACTTGTTGGCGCCCAAGGTTGACCCTGGGAGAAAGGAGACTGCCTCCTTTCTCCTCAGATAGTTCTGAATTGTATATTATCTCTATGCAAACTCTGTTCGGGGCACTCACTCTCTGACAGGCATGTCGTATTGTGGGACCCATCAGCTGATGCTTTTCTTTGATTATTTTCTCTTCTTACTTTCTTGTGTACCATTAGAACAAGCCCACCATTGGGTTCCTTTTTATACCTCCATTGTGTTGTGTGTGTGTGTGTGTCAACACAACACAAAGAGCCTCCAGCAAGAAGGGATTTTTTGCATCAGACAGCTAGAACAGTTAACAAAGTCAATCAGGGGTTCACACGAAAGAAAAAAATCGGTTCGGAAATGTTCAGGACCTAAGACAGGAAGTGGTTCATAGAAGGTGACAGAAAGCAAAAGTTAAAAAGGGATGTACTGTTCATCGAGGCGCGGTTTCCGTTTTCTTACCAAAGCCAAAACTTACTAAACGAGGAATACACCTCAGCAATACTTCAATACCATAGTCCTTACTTTAAAAGGTGTCAACATATATATATATATATATATATATATATATATATATATATATATATATATTTTTTTTTTAATAACCAGTACTTATTGCAATGTACAGTAAACCTGATGCAGCTGAAGTGTTGCGTGTGTACCAAAACTAGAACAAGCCCACCATTGTGTTCCTTTTTATACCTCCATTGTGTTGTGTGTGTGTGTGTGTGTGCTGAATGTGGATGTGTGGCATGATGCACAGCAGGTGGGTGAGGCCTGAGATTGGATGAGTCGTGTTGTCCTCCTTGAATTATTTAGTATGTCTGGGAATATGTGTGTGTAAACGTTAGCCTGTGTCTGTGTGTGTGTGTGTGCGTGTGTGTGTGTGTGTGTGTGTGTGTGTGTGTGTGTGTATGTAATGCCTTGAATAGCCCAGCTTTGGGAGTCAATCTGCTAAATGACTATGCCATCCATAACTTTCGCACTGAACAACAAATCATAAAGATGGACATTAAGTTCACAGGGAGTTCAGTTACATCTCCCCTCTCGCTCTCCCTGTGAAATTGTTTTTAATCCTAACCACCATTTTTCTCTGAATATAGAAGGGAAGAAACCAAATGTGTGAGGGGTGGAATTTGTGTGATTGTCTGACGTGTTCTTTCCAGTGAGTAGCAGCAAGTGGCAGCCTGGTTGTGTGTGTGTGTGTGTGTGTGTTGCTCCTGACCCAGTGAACTTCCAGTCTCTACATTGGTGCCTCCGGCCCCGTGCTAGTGCCCTGCAGCAGTCTAAGCCTGTGGATTAATATGCCTGCTTTTGGTTAAGAGTCACTACGGCAACACAACCTTGAATTTACCTTCCCCTTCACCTGGCTGCGTTGCTTTTATTCAGTGGTTTAGGTGCCGCACGACGCATGTAGATTTTGAATTGTGTGTTGCTCTCTCTCTCTCTCTGTCTGTCTGTCTGTCTGGCTGGCTGTCTGTCTGTCTGGCTGGCTGTCTGGCTGTGTGTATGTGTGTGTATCTCTCTCTCTCTCTCTTTCTCTCACTCTCTGTCTGTCTGTCTGTCTCTCTCTCTCTGTTGCGTTGTCTCTTTTTTTTTTGCTCACTGTGTCTATCTGCTTCTCTTCCTGTGTCTGTGTGACCAGCCTAATGTTGGCATACAAACACTGTTTTTTAGAAAGCAAAACAACCTCAGGAATATAACTGAAATATGGAATCACTTAATCTCTCTGGACAGATGAGGCTCAAATCCCTGTGTGTGTGTGTGTGTGTGTGTGTGTGTGTGTGTGTGTGTGTGTGTGTGCTTGTGCTTGTGCTTGTGCGTGTGTGTGTGTGTGTGGAACACAGCGTTCATTTTGCCAGTGCCAGATGGTAAGGGCAGCTTTAGTGTTGCATTGCCTCTCTCTCTCAGTCATCCCTCTCACACACACACTCTCTCTCTCTCAGACACACACACACACACACACTATTCGCAGCCTGTTTTTACAGTGATAGTCTTCTGCAGATTGCTAAGCTATCCTGCTAAGCTAGGCGGTTATTAGATTAATCTTTTATTTGTCTGTGATGCGCTAGTGCTGTTTTTCATCTTGCCTCGCCATCCAGGATGAGGACAGGAGGAGGCCTCAGCTGTTATACATGCTAGGGGGGGTTTCCTGTATAGGTTTCTGATTGTGTGAGCTGGAGTTTGAGTGCAATTAGCAAAAAGCTAAATGGTGGATGAATTGATTTAAACTAAGTGGCTAAAGTCCTCAATGGGTTGCCCGAAGACCAGGATAGAGTTAACTATAAGGAGGCTTCAGACTCAAGACCCCCCCCCCCCCCCCCCCCCAGATACAGTGTGTTATGCAAGATTATAGACTAGACTAAGACCAAGCCCTTTTCTGAGGACTTTCATTTGGATTGGTGACACTTGTGATGTCATTTGATGTGTTATAAAGTTTCCCCCTGTGGGCAGATATTGACATGTTTGTCCAGTGGCCAGGGGCCTGCGAACCACCAGAGACTAGACACTTCAAATGAGGACCGTAATATATATATATATATATATATATATATACCGGTGTGTGTGTATATATATATATATATATATATATATATATATATATATATATATATTATAACTTACTACCACTATATGACACAGATTTCATGTTATCATGTGATTGGATGGCTTTACAATGTTAGTATGAGCATAAATAATGATCAGCCATTGTTAACAAAAACAGGAGGAAAGGGGGAAATCCCACGCACCGCCCCCAGCAAATCGCACCCTGTGTATATGTTTATTTCGCAATAAGGAGCGGCTCGCTGTACATTATCCCGCTTATTACAGGGCTACATACTAAAGAAATGAATAATATGACAAAATATAACATCAATAGCATCCATAGCAACGGTCAGTTATTCATAGCAGCGGTCTGCTATTCAGAAATAACAGACCACAAAGCTGTGTAATAAATATCTATTTTCTCACCACTGGTCATCTGATCAGGTTTTTCAATCTTATTTGGGGCAACAGGACAGTCAAACCAGCACCATTGCCATCTCGTCAGTGTTTGGCCAAACAAGTCGAGCACATTCAAAATACTCAGTATCACATTATCTTCTTTTCTGTGTACCAATGCAGCATCCCAACAATGTTAAATCTCCCATTCGGGGGATGCTGTCCCTGGGCTTGAGCACGTATGCCGAAAGATGCTAAAGATGGATGGATTCGTTTGAAAGGAAACGCAAGCCACGGAGTTAGCTGTTGTCCCTGTATTGTATACCTCTATTCGTCCCTGTTTGGGTTGATATTGTGCGCTCCGCTGATGTCCTTGCGTTAAGCACCGCGTGTTGATGTGCGGTGAGTGGGTGAACACACATTTGCGCACATTTTGTTACCGTCGGCAGGCTCTTAGTGGTTCGGAGCCCGTATTTGCCCTGCGTCTCTGCTTCATGTTAATCGACGTTTGGCCTTGCTTTTTCACTGGAACAATGCTCTTTAAAAAGGGCACTCCTGATTCCGCCGTTCGTCTGCGCTTATCAAAGCCCTGGCGGTACCCACAATGTCCCGACCCTGGGGAAACCTGAGCACACATGCCAGGGAGGGAAAGAGAGGTGGAGTAGTTGGAGGGGGTCAGGGTTTGTACACAGCCTCTTGAAACTGTGTTGAACGAGTGTGATCACAGGAGGAAAATGCTAACTTTATGCAGGAAGGCCACCGTTGGATTCAAGCCCAGGAACCTTGTTGGGTGCTGGCCCAGCCACATTGTGTGTGTGTGTGTGTGTGTGTGTGTGTGTGTGTGTGTGTGTGTGCGTGTGCGCGTGCGTTCGTTCTCTGGGAGTCTCCCAGTTCATCAGACAGGAATACGCCTGGCCTTTGACCTGGAGTAGGCAGGACAAATGTCACCAGCAGCACATTAGAATAAATACCTAATATGTGTGTGTGTGTGTGTGTGTGTGTGTTTATGTCTGCATGCCCGTGAGATACCACTGACATTCCCTCAGGAGCAGGATATAAAACTAGTCTGATTAGTACGACTTGCGCTGTCGAGCTCTACATCGCAGCAGAAAAATCGGGACAGAATATCTGCATTCAATTTACCAGTGATGTAAATCCCCTTCTTATCTTCTGTTTCCGCTGTTTTTTGAGACTACCTCAATCAACACCAGCAGCGTCCCGCACCGTAGCGTCGGTGATAAGCATGCATCGGGTCGCGGGCCTCGATAAGCAGCTGAATCTGCAAATGGGGAGAGTCGTTTACACACTCGGCTGCCGAGGGGATGTCAGCGGTAGACACTTGATTTATAACTACCTGATGTAGTCCATGTTTTGCTTCATATAATCCGACTGATCTCTGGCGCAGCCAAACTCTGGCCTACTTGGAAATGATACTGCACATTTTCCAGATGCGTGCGTGTGTGTCTGTCCGTGTGCGTGCACACGTTTAATGCAAAACTCAAGTGCACTATAGGTCCATACAGCGTACGAGAGCCTGAGGGAGAGGGATATCTGTAGCGGATGTGTGCATGTGTGTCTGCGCGCACGCGTGCACGTCGCGCACACGCCTAGCTGCACACATGCTGGCGGATAGACAGAGTTCTGCTCCTGCAGTAGTCTGCAGTCGCTCTCGTCAGCCGTCTATCTGCCTTCCAGCAGGAGCTCTTCTGGCTCCCCCCCCCTCCGATGTCCGCCGTGCGCTGCCCAGCGAGGGGAGCCTTGGGAAGGTCGAGCACAGCCATCTCCAGACCGGAGAGCGGCGTGATATAGGCCCGCGGCGAAACGCAGTAGACATTCATGACGCTGGGAACGGCAGCTCCACATGGAGTCCGTCTCTCCGAGCGGGTGATCCAGTGGTCCATGTGCCTCTGTTTTATTTGTATTGTTCCAGTCCGGTTGATATTTAACTTGACGCTAACATCTCGACTGCGTTTCACCGTCCATCAAGTGTGTGTGTGTGTGTGTGTGTGTAGTTTATTTATTTATTTGTGAAGTGAATGGGGTGTGTTGTACACCCATGTGTAAGTTGTTGTAGGTGTGTGGGTATGTGCAAGAATATGTGTTGTGTGCGTTGTGTGTGTGTGTGTGTGTGTGTGTGTGTGTGTGTGTGTGTGTGTGTTTTCTTTGCACATGCATGTTCGGGCATGTCTACCCATCACCCTGACTCGGTGCTGTTTGCAAACGGCCCTGTAGCAGTAGAGATACTGGCCAAAGATTAGGATGTAATTACACGCCACTTTCTGCTCCAGCTCTGGTCTGGAGGGAGAGAGAGAGAGGGGTGTGTGTGTGTGTGTGTGTGTGTGTGTGTGTGTGTGTGTGTGTGTGTGGGGGGGTATAAATATATATATAAATATATAAATATATATATATATATATATATATATATATATATATATATATATATATATAGAGAGAGAGAGAGAGAGAGAGAGAGAGAGAGAGAGAGAGAGAGAGAGAGAGAGAGAGAGAGAGAGAGAGAGAGAGAGAGAGAGAGAGAGAATTCTGGGACAATTCAGCCAATGAAGGAAGAGGGAGGTACGAAAAAGATAAGCAGCTGAGAGTGTGTGTGTGCGTGGGGGAGAGCGAGTGTTAGAGGTAGATGATGATTCCCCCCTCACACTTCTTCAAAGAAACTGAAATCCAAAATGAAAAAGTCACCTCTTACCTCTCATTGTTCACATGTGGGGAATGTTTTGACTTGAGATTACTTTGGCGAGACTCCATTGGCTGTCTGTTGCCATGGTTACACATGGGACGGTTCTTAGTGACCCCCCCTAAGCAACAAACATTAGGATTATCCGCTCTCTCATTTAAATGTAAAGTCAGCAAAAGAGAGACTGGCTTCAGGAGAACTGTGATTGGTGTGTTGTGTGTGTGTGTGTGTGTGTGTGTGTGTGTGTGTGTGTGTGTGTGTGCGCTCGCCAACTTTTACATTTACACATTTATTCATCATTGCTTTTTAACCTGGCCTTATTTTTTAACTAGTAAACCTTTTTATAGTTATTTTGATATTTGTATTTTCCTTTCACTCCTTGAAGTCTGCTACTATATGATTATCTTTTTTTTGTTATTATATTTGAATTTTAATCATTTTGGTGGGATTAGTAGCTTCAAAATTGATTCCTAGTATTATTATCATGATTATTACCATGCATGGGCGTAGCGGACGCGGGGTACGCGGGGGACATGACCCCCGCACTTCCCGTATCTGTGCCCTCTGTCCCCCGCACTTTTTACAGCCATTACAACCATTCAATTCATTTTTTCACACGTGGAAACGAGCCGCTTTGAACGCACCATGAGCAGGCGGAGCCAGGTGGCAAACACTGCTGTCGTGTTGTGATTTCAGCCAAGAGGCAAAAAACTTTACCTTGTTTTTTCCAAACAAACCGTGTAAGTTGAGTAATGCTGTTGCATGTTGTTTAGCTACATGATGACTAATAGATGTCAATATATCAAGTTAAGCTAGTTAACAATTGTTAACTGTTACCTATGTTAAATCGCTTGCTAGGTGCACAGGTGATAGTAACTAGTTACATTTACTCTGTTACATTTACTTGAGTAACTTTTTGGATAAATTGTAAGAGTTGTTTTACTGCAAAATACTTTTTTACTTATATTACTCTAAAGTAACAATACTCCTACTTGACTACAAGTTTTGGCTACTCTACCACCAAGCAATAAACCCACTCCTCGCATTGCTGCACAGAACTTGTGCTCACTATTGTTTTGCACATATTTTTTTAATCTTCATACAATAGAAAGAGCAGGGTCAGAATATAACTAGCTGAGAAAAAATATCGATAGCATAAATGTGACTTTGCGATTAATTTCCACAGCAATGTCACCACTACTATTCTTAATACTATTTATAAGTTTTGCTTTGCACATTTATTATCTATATCATTGCAGGAGAAATTGTAGGAGAAATTATAACTGGCTAAGGAAATGTCTATAGGATAAGAGTGACTCTAAGATTAGCATTTCCACACAGTAATGGTGTTTTACAGAACTTTTCGTGTTCAGTGTTGTCATTTGGCACTTAATTATCTGGCTACTTACCCTGTATGTTCGAGGGTCATTCTGTGTCAACTCAACCACAGTTTGGCAACTTTAGATTTTAGATTTTGACTTTAGATTTTGATAGTATATCATTTTAAAGAACTAAAGTCGGTCCCCTGGTGCTGTGCTGTTTGTGGTTATGTGGTTCTTTAGCCACTAAGGAGAGGTGCAACTGAATGCGAGAGGATGATAAACACTCAATAGACCTCTGAACAATTTGTCCCCCTCACTTCTGAAATGATGGCCACGCCCCTGTTACCATGTATTAAGATGATCATATGGAAACAGATGTGTTTTTTGTGGGCTTCAGTTCACACTCCCTCGGACACATCGATTTTTTGTATTTCTCTCTGCCTGTCTCTCTGTCTGTCTGTCTGTCTGTCTGTCTGTCTGTCTGTCTGTCTGTCTGTCTGTCTCTCTCTCTCTCTCTCTCTTGCTCCCTCTCTCGCTCTCTCTCACACAGCTCGCTCTCTCTCTCTCACTGCTCGCTCTCCCTTCCACTTTGGTGACATTTTTTGCTTACCCATCATTCACTTTCATCTGTGGTAGGCTGGCTGGGCTCTCTCTCTCAGGTGAGGAGGGGAGGGGGGGGGGATCCAGTCCTGATTTCACACACAAACACGCACACACACACACACACACACGCACACACTCACAGTAACCAGAGAGAGGAAATTCAGTTGGCGATTACCCCACTGCTGTGGATCAGAGGGCAAGCAAGGAAGAGGAGGAGAGGGAGTGGTAGTGAGTTGGGGAGGGTGTGTGTGTGTGTGTGTGGTAGGGGGGGGTCCCACATTTTCACAGGATCAAAAGCTTTCAGGGGATTTTGAGGGCTTGAAGCATGTGTTATGGCGGTGAGGGGAGAGAGCCTGTGTGTGTGCGTGTGGAGAGAGTGTGTATTTGTGGTGAAAGGGGAGGGGGGGGGGGGGGGGGGGCATGGGTCAAAACAGCAAGCTTGTACCTACCCCCCCCCCCCCCCACACACACACACACACACACACACACATACCAAACCTCGCATCCAAACACATGCTGCTCCCCCTGTGGCATACAAACACAACAGACCCCCCCTCCTCCCCCCAATACAGTCACATACATTCAGTTTGCATACTTCTATGCATGTATAAACAGTAACCACACTTGCGTACACACACACACACACACACACACACATACACACCTTACTCCAGGACCTCCATACCAATTTCACATCACGTTGAAATCATGACAGGATTACACCGAGTTTCTAAATCATACTGAAACCATCATGGCCGGATTAACCGTGTGTGACATCATCTCGTCGGATGCTCCTAAGCCATATTTAAGTTGCCGATAAAACAGCTTAACCTGAACTGGTCAATCCCATCCAAATATTCGCTCTCTTAATCTGCCCCCAATCCAAACTGTAGCACACACTCCACAGCAATTGTTTTTGTTTGTTGTGATTATTATTTTTTCCTTCTGGCATTTGGCTCTGTCCTTTTTTCTTTTTTTTTTGCCAGCAGGGGAATTAATGACGCACCTGTGTGTGTGTGTGTGTGTTTGTGTTTGTGTTTACGTGTGTAAAAGCGTTAAAAGAGCGATAGGTATTATTTCCCAGAAAATATTTGGATTTCATTGCCGAGAGATGACGCTTAATTTCAAGGAATGTTTCAAAGTTGAATCGTAACCTACACTGGAAGTAGACCAACACACACACACACACACACACACACACACACTCACACTCACACTCACACACACACACACACACACACACACACACACACACACGTGCGTACACTTCATCAACAAGGCCATGTTCTATGAGTTTAGATGTCAGTGAGGTTATATCTTCCCAGCGAGGGTCTTAGCGGTTCACACAAACACGCGGTGCAGAATAACACAGGCGATCCATGTTATTATTCCCTGGATGGGGGGGGGGGGGGGGGGGGGTGAGGTTGGGGGGGGGGGGCACTCTGCCTGATTACAACTTAAGTTGACAGCCTGCGCTCGTTTTGTTTTGGAGGCGATCGCAACGGCGTAATCAGATATAACATGGCCGGGGCGCAGGGGAGGGAGAGCGAGGAGAGGAGATGATGGGGAGGAATTGAGGAGGGGAGTGGAGCTCAGTCACCAGCTCAGAGAGAGGGATGCGGGTGGGGGGGTGAACAGAGGGGGTGAGGGCAGGCAGGCTGTGGGACGGGTGGGAGGTGGAAGGGGGCAGCAGAGATCCAGGGTGTAGCCAGTGGTGTGTGTGGAGGGTGGAGGTGGTGGGGTGGGGTGTGGGGGGGGGGCACTATCTGACTCTGTGTACAGCGCAGGGCAATGTCAGCCTCAGCGATTGAACGGTTGCCATATTTCAGGGCAGTGTGAGCTCAAATTGTTGTTCCTGCCGTGTCTCGGCGGGGCTGTTGGGAAAACGTGTGGTTCGATGGGACAGATAAGACTGTCGGATCAAAATTGCTTTGGCCTGGCACCCCAGGGGAACAGATTTTGCGACCGCGATGGCAAAAAGACTTTGTCAGGACTGGGAGAGGTCCTGGAGCGGAGCGGTGTTTGTCTGTATGGTTTTAAGTGTGTGTGTGTGTGTGTCTGTGTGTGTGTGTGTGTTAGGTGGGCCCGCAGGGTCACAAGACAGAGCCAAATCGTGGAGAACCAGCGGAGGAAAAGAGGGTTGGGGGGGGGGGATGATCATTTGGAGATGGGAGAGCGTTGGAGGGGGTTGGGGGTGTGAGGGGGGTATCTGGGGCGTGGTCAATGAGTATGCCCCGCTGGCACCATCTGTGACATCTCCCATGACCCCATTATCTCCTTTTTTTATATCCCCGTTCTCTCTTGCTCTGTGTGTGTGTGTGTGTGTGTGTGTGTGCATGTGCGCGTGTGTGTGTGTGTGTGTGCCATCCATTGACTCCCGCTAGCTAAAGCGAGCGGCCTGTGCACATTCAATGGATGCTCATTTAATGTTGATGACATAAAATGCGGTGGTGCTCAGGTTTGTTGACAAATCCCCAACAATTTTGACTCAAGTGCTAAATTGTCCCTTGTACGCATAGTGTAGGACATTTTTTCGCCCAGAACATTGAACGTATTAAGGGTTAGTACAAACTAAAATATCCCTCTTAGTACATATGGCAATAAGCTGCCGTACAACCATTTGATTTTGGCCTTCATTAGATTTTTGTGTTCATATGGAACTGGGGGATTTAGTTTTCCAATCCTTAAATAAATATATATTTTCCTCCTGGAGCCTATAAGCGTAATGTATGCTAACCCTGCCCGATTACGCTAACACTAGCTGGTAAGTCCTCCATATGGGCCGCGGCGCGTTGGGCTAAGCCCTGCGGGTGAAAGGGGTCGCCGACTCAAACAAACAAACAAGTTTGCTCGTCAACTCCGAATGTGACGGCTGCGGCGGGATTATAATACATTTTATTTTAGATTTTTATCATAGGTCAATACTGAATCGGCTAGAGGCCGATTCGTCTTGGTGTGTGTGTGTGTGTGTGTGTGTGTGTGTGTGTGTGTGTGTCACGCACACACACACACACACACATTCAGCGGATACCATTTTGCATATGACTCAGGGAAATTAAGTGTGTGTATGTGTGTGTGTTTGATTTATTTAGATGTGACAGATGTGTCCACAAATAGGGCTCTGAGCACCAGGGACAAGATTAGTCACATCAAATACTTTCCCAATTCTGTGTGTAGGCGACATGAGCAGAGTTCAGCTTGTCACTCAAATAGCAGTGTGTGTTTGCACTCTATGGTGTGTGTGGTGTGTGTGTGTGTAGGTGTGCGTACACGTGTGTGTGTGTGCACGTGTATGTGTGTGAGAGTTAATCCCAGGGAGCAGCTGGGGCTCATCCTATAGAGCATCTGTGTGAGACTGGCAGTCCTCATACAACGTGTTGTTGACCTCAGATAAACGGCTGTCAATAACCGTGATTAGCTCCGCCGCAGTGGCCGCTATAGGTCGGACACGTACGACTCACTTAGTGCTCCGGAATCGAACGACGAACTCAATGGCGATGCCGTCATTCTGCCTGCATTGTGTGTGTCTGCTGGCAGAGATCAGTACATTTAAAAGGGCAAGTGTTTTTGTGCGTGTGTGTGCGTGTGCGCATGTGTGCACGCACGCGTGTGCTTATCTACCAAATATGAAACCTGGTAGCTTCAAAAGTACTGTTTAGTGCGTGTGTGTGTGTGTGTGTGTGTGTGCTCCTGTGTGTGGTACCCTAAAGTAGTGTGGGTTCTCATCGGCGGATAATTGGATTACTACATTCCTCCAACGTGATTGAGAACAAGGACCCCCTGAGCTCACTTTTATGCCTCATCAGCAGCCTTGTTGCTCTGCCACCTCTCTCTCTCTCTCTCTCTCTCTCTCTCTCTCTATTCTCTCTCTCTCTCTCTCTCTCTCTCCCGTCCTCCCTCTAAGACGCTGAGACTTTGCAGAGATGTGTCGGTAGCATACGGGATTGCGATGCCGACGATCAGGGGAGAGGAATGTTTTATTCTGCCACTTTTGACCCATTTTACCATAAAAGTAGAGGCACCGACAGATTACGGTAAAAATGCAAATGTGCTATACGTGTGTGTGTGTGCGGATGAAACGCTTTTCTAGGAGCTGCATCAAAAAGAGGAGCTCCGCACAACGCCGTTCATTCACACGCTCTCAAACAACAACATCAGCAGTGAATAAACAAAACGAGAATATGCGCCGGCTAATCCAGTGAGCACTATATGTTCCTATTTGTATAGTAGTATATATTCAAATGCTTAGTGCGGCATGAGAGGGGTGGGGGTCCCTGGAGAGACACTGCGCTGACTTTCACTGTGCAAACTCAGCCCCGCCCCCCTGCTGTGCCCCTCATTGATGTCATCTGGGGGCCCCAAGATAGGGTCCTTCCTTTTGATGTCAAAGTAAAAAAAAAGTGTGATTCAGCCATTTCAAGGTGCATCCCGTGACGGGCGGCTCGTCGCTAAGTGCCTTGCCCAAAGGGCACTGCCGTAGCGCTCGTCAAATGGAGGGGGCGGGCAGCGGGAGCTGGGGATTGAACCCGGGAGCCTTCTGGTTGCCGCTTTACACTTCTGTAACTGCTGAGCTTCCGTTTCATTTACAGCAGATTATCAGCTTCCTTTTCCAAGCACTGCTGTGGGTCATTTAGCTGGCGGGCCTAGACTGACTGCTGCCACGGGAACGCCTTTGAGTGTTTGTGTGTGTGTGTGTTTGTGTGCGTGTGTGTGTGCGTATGTGTGTGTGTGAAGGTCACCCGGCGTTGCATATTCCCTAGCATCTATCGCTCTTTTAATTGACTCCCAGAACAAAGCAGGGATGTCTTGTGTAAATTTATGTAAACTAGCGTTTTTTTTTGTGTGTGTGCGTGTGCGTGTTCGTGTGCGTGCGTGTCATGAGCGAGGCGCTCTGGTGCTATGTGATCCTCACATGTGGATCCGTCTCCTATAGGAGAAAATAAAAAGCGAGGGGAGTGACAGACAGCGACTGATACGGTTTTCTGAACAGATAAATGTCTTTCTGTCTGTGTTCATTCTTGCCTATAGGTGTGTGTGTGTGTGTTTGTGTGAGTGCGTCATGAGTATGTCTGTCCATCTGTAATCTCTCGAGATTCATTCATGAGTTTATGTTTACCCAACGGTGGTGTCAATGGTGTGTGTGTGTGTGTGTGTGTGTGTGTGTGTGTGTGTGTGTGTGTGTTGTGTGTGGGGGTGGGGGGGGTGCATCTGCATGTGCGTGTGTGTGTATGTGCACCTGTGCTTTGCTTTAATGCTTGTTTTTCTTCCTCTTCTACAAATATATACTACATTAATATGTATGCCTACGCGTCCTTCTGCGTTCTACTGTGTCATTCATTTGTAGCACACTTGTCCGTATTTGTGTGTGTGTGTGTGTGTGTGTGTGTGTGTGTGTGTTTCGGCGTGTTAGTGTCCCCTGTGCCCGGCGACAGAGTGTTGTTGTGAGGTGAATGAGGCGAGACAGCCAGGGGTACGGCAGGGTGTGTGTGTGTGTGTGTGTGTGTGGGTGTGTGTGTGTGTGTGTGTGTGTGGGGGTGTGTGTGTG
>JAOPHQ010002942.1:0-67201 GCA_030340625.1 Merluccius polli
AAAGGAAACAACGTGACCTTTCTCAACTCCAGAACGCTCCTACTTTTTCAAAACTCAATAAGGTAATGACCTTAAGAAATTACCTTTCATAATTAAAGCAATGTATCCTTAAAAACCGTTTACTACCTCTAGTAGAGAATAATGAAAACAAACGATCAACAAATGATCAACTCTAAAACACTTTAACCCCAAAACCAATTCCATTTTGGATTCGACACGTCCTGAGACTTGATCAATCTCAGGCGGGCCTTCCTTAGGTGAGGGTGTATAGATGGTAATGGCCGAAACATCCGATGATCCTGAGGTCCACTACTGATGATGTGTCCTAACATTTCGATAGTACGTTTATACTAAACCAGGAATACAACCTAATTCCAAACCGAGCCAACGGAATATAGGGTTTTAAAACCATTTCATCCCGGTTAAAACTCACTCCAAAGGTGACTCCTATTTTTTTAAATAAATAAATATACCAATCAAATAATGACTCATCGAAAAGACGAAAGAAGAAAGAAAAACCTTTAAGTCTATAGTATAAAAACAATACTGGTTTTAATACAAGACAGATAACTAATTCATTTTAATAATGCATTAATGTTAAAAGGGGCGTGACGAGAGAGCTGCGGATGACTGGATATTGGCGAGTGCATTGCCTTTGATCCCCCATTCAACTGCCCAGTCGTCGGACGAGGTGGGGGGGGTCATCGAGATAACTTATACAAACCTAACCCTAACCCTAACCCTAACCCTAACAATTTTTGATTTTCCCCATTCGTTTCAATGGGGAAATTTTAAACGGCTATATCTCCGGAACCAAAGGTCATGGCGACTTCTAAGTGGGTGGCGTCAGACCTAATTCGTGGTCTCTGAACACGCCTGAGGTGGTCCCATGTCGATCTCACTTTCCGTTCCGGAGATATGGCAAAAAAAAACAAAAAAAAACGGCCGTATCTCCGGAACCGGAAGTCATGGAGACTTGGGGGTGGGCTCATTGTGATTTTTAGGCCTCATTTAGGGGGGGTAGAACTTGGTTTCATCCACATGGGATATTCCTATCTGAAGATATTCGCATGTGGGTAGGGGTACCCATTACCTCGCTGAGCCTGTAACCTAACCCTAACCCTAACCCTAACCCTAACCCTAACCCTAACCCTAACCCTAACCCTAACCCTAACCCTAACCCTAACCCTAACCCTAACCCTTCATCCCCATACCTAACCCTAACCCTAACCCTAACCCTAACCCTAACCCTAACCCTAACCCTAACCCTAACCCCTAACCCTAACCCTAACCCTAACCCTAACCCTAACCCTAACCCTAAACCCTAACCCTAACCCTAACCCTAACCCTAACCCTAACCCAACCTAACCCCTAACCCCTAACCCTAAACACTTAGGAAAATTTTCATCACATCATATGACATGATACTTTTTGGAATAACTCCGGAACTATAAGTCCCACATGGGAGCTTGAGGTATCCTCGGATGCGCCTTCCCAAGACGCTTCTATGGATACCAGAACCATCTATCTAGCACTTTCCTATCTCGAGTTATTCCCGATAGTATCACTTCGAAAATGGTGATTTTTCTATCTCGGGAACCGTAAGTCCTAGAACCTTGGGGATGGTTCCATACTGTCCGGAACGGCCTACTTAGTGGGCATAGAAAGTGGTTTGAAGTCGATCGGACTTACCGTTCTCGAGTTATTCCCGATAGTATCACTTCGAGTGGTTTTCATCCCCATACCTAACCCTAACCCTAACCCTAGCCCTAACCCTAACCCTTAACCATAACCCCTAATCCTAACCCTTAACCCCATCCCTAACCCTTACCCTAACCCTAACCACTCACTCTATCTTACCTAACCATAACCCTCTAACCCTAACCCTTAACCCCATCCCTAACCTTTACCCTAACCCTAACCACTCACTCTATCTTACCTAACCATAACCCTCTAACCCTAACCCTTGCTCTGAGGGCCTCTCAGATCTATCTCTAACTAACCCCCTTGCCCTAACCCTAACCTTTCCCTTAAACCTTTATTCCACCTTATCTAACCCTAACTCAACTCTAATCTATCTCTAAACACGGGAGTGTGGTCTGATGCCAATATGGGATCTGAGGCCTCTCAGATCCATCTCTGACTCTATACCCGAACATAACCACCAGTAACGTCTGTGGTTATTCATTTTCTTTTCATAACTGATTTTCTGAATATCATAGGAATTCGGAAACAGCGTCCGTCAGATGGTTTGTGGCGACTCGGAACACGGCAGTCTTGTCCCTGACTTAATACGACGTTCCATTCCAGAGATACAGCAGACTGCATCTCCGCCTCAAGATCGAGCGTTTTAAGGTACTTCCGGTTCACGTAGAGCGTTGAGGTGGGTTCCATTGGATAGCGCGTACCTGATTTAGTGGGGGTAGAACCAACCTGGGTGTCTTTACCACCTATATAACTAAAGTTATTACCCAAAACGCGTTTAGGGGAGGGTTAATGCAAATAAACAATGCGTTGCATTCTGGGTAATCGTATCGCGAAATCACTCTCCTAGTGTTAATTCCTTAACGAAGTCACGAATCAAGATTCTGATTGGACAGGATGGATACCATTACCCATCAGAAGAATACAACACAATTTATGTTTAATCAATATTGAAACCGTTATTGAAGTTAACACCTGGAGATTAGACTATAACATGAATATGGAGTTTTTTCTAAAGCCATTTCTGGGGTCGTGCGGTGTATGTGGCACAGGATAAAGGCTTTTTAGCTTAACGTGTTGTTTAGCACCCTGCGCTGTATGGAGCTGACGTGGCTTCATCATCAGAACAGAGCTTCGGTCCTGATTGGCCAAACCAGAGCTACCTAGCGGTGTTAACAACTGGTTTGTGCTGATCAGGTGGTGAGTGTTACACACACACACACACAATGTTTTTTCTGCAACTCGTTTCCAGAACCATCCTGCTTTTTCAAAGCTCAATAAGGTAATGACCATAGGAAATTAATTTTCACAATTAAAGCAATGTAGCCTTAAAATGTGTTATACTGCCCACTGGTGGAGAAAAGGGAAAACAACGTGACCTTTCTCAACTCCAGAACGCTCCTACTTTTTCAAAACTCAATAAGGTAATGGCCTTAAGAAATTACATTTCATAATTAAAGCAATGTATCCTTAAAAACGTTATACTGCCTCTAGTGGAGAAAAGGAAAACAACGTGACCTTTCTCAACTCCAGAACGCTCCTACTTTTTCAAAACTCAATAAGGTAATGACCTTAAGAAATTACCTTTCATAATTAAAGCAATGTATCCTTAAAAACCGTTTACTACCTCTAGTAGAGAATAATGAAAACAAACGATCAACAAATGATCAACTCTAAAACACTTTAACCCCAAAACCAATTCCATTTTGGATTCGACACGTCCTGAGACTTGATCAATCTCAGGCGGGCCTTCCTTAGGTGAGGGTGTATAGATGGTAATGGCCGAAACATCCGATGATCCTGAGGTCCACTACTGATGATGTGTCCTAACATTTCGATAGTACGTTTATACTAAACCAGGAATACAACCTAATTCCAAACCGAGCCAACGGAATATAGGGTTTTAAAACCATTTCATCCCGGTTAAAACTCACTCCAAAGGTGACTCCTATTTTTTTAAATAAATAAATATACCAATCAAATAATGACTCATCGAAAAGACGAAAGAAGAAAGAAAAACCTTTAAGTCTATAGTATAAAAACAATACTGGTTTTAATACAAGACAGATAACTAATTCATTTTAATAATGCATTAATGTTAAAAGGGGCGTGACGAGAGAGCTGCGGATGACTGGATATTGGCGAGTGCATTGCCTTTGATCCCCCATTCAACTGCCCAGTCGTCGGACGAGGTGGGGGGGGTCATCGAGATAACTTATACAAACCTAACCCTAACCCTAACCCTAACCCTAACAATTTTTGATTTTCCCCATTCGTTTCAATGGGGAAATTTTAAACGGCTATATCTCCGGAACCAAAGGTCATGGCGACTTCTAAGTGGGTGGCGTCAGACCTAATTCGTGGTCTCTGAACACGCCTGAGGTGGTCCCATGTCGATCTCACTTTCCGTTCCGGAGATATGGCAAAAAAAACAAAAAAAACGGCCGTATCTCCGGAACCGGAAGTCATGGAGACTTGGGGGTGGGCTCATTGTGATTTTTAGGCCTCATTTAGGGGGGGTAGAACTTGGTTTCATCCACATGGGATATTCCTATCTGAAGATATTCGCATGTGGGTAGGGGTACCCATTACCTCGCTGAGCCTGTAACCTAACCCTAACCCTAACCCTAACCCTAACCCTAACCCTAACCCTAACCCTAACCCTAACCCTAACCCTAACCCTAACCCTAACCCTAACCCTAACCATAACCCTCTAACCCTAACCCTTAACCCCATCCCTAACCTTTACCCTAACCCTAACCCCTCGCTCTATCTTACCTAACCCTAACCTTAACCCCTAGCCCTAACCCTTAACCATAACCCCTAATCCTAACCCTTAACCCCATCCCTAACCTTTACCCTAACCCTAACCACTCACTCTATCTTACCTAACCATAACCCTCTAACCCTAACCCTTAACCCCATCCCTAACCTTTACCCTAACCCTAACCACTCACTCTATCTTACCTAACCATAACCCTCTAACCCTAACCCTTGCTCTGAGGGCCTCTCAGATCTATCTCTAACTAACCCCCCTTGCCCTAACCCTAACCTTTCCCTTAAGCCTTTATTCCACCTTATCTAACCCTAACTCAACTCTAATCTATCTCTAAACACGGGAGTGTGGTCTGATGCCAATATGGGATCTGAGGCCTCTCAGATCCATCTCTGACTCTATACCCGAACATAACCACCAGTAACGTCTGTGGTTATTCATTTTCTTTTCCTAACCGATTTTCTGATTATCATAGGAATTCGGAAACAGCGTCCGTCAGATGGTTTGTGGCGACTCGGAACACGGCAGTCTTGTCCCTGACTTAATACGACGTTCCATTCCAGAGATACAGCAGACTGCATCTCCGCCTCAAGATCGAGCGTTTTAAGGTACTTCCGGTTCACGTAGAGCGTTGAGGTGGGTTCCATTGGATAGCGCGTACCTGATTTAGTGGGGGTAGAACCAACCTGGGTGTCTTTACCACCTATATAACTAAAGTTATTACCCAAAACGCGTTTAGGGGAGGGTTAATGCAAATAAACAATGCGTTGCATTCTGGGTAATCATATCGCGAAATCACTCTCCTAGTGTTAATTCCTTAACGAAGTCACGAATCAAGATTCTGATTGGACAGGATGGATACCATTACCCATCAGAAGAATACAACACAATTTATGTTTAATCAATATTGAAACCGTTATTGAAGTTAACACCTGGAGATTAGACTATAACATGAATATGGAGTTTTTTCTAAAGCAATTCCTGGGGTCGTGCGGTGTATGTGGCACAGGATAAAGGCTTTTTAGCTTAACGTGTTGTTTAGCACCCTGCGCTGTATGGAGCTGACGTGGCTTCATCATCAGAACAGAGCTTCGGTCCTGATTGGCCAAACCAGAGCTACCTAGCGGTGTTAACAACTGGTTTGTGCTGATCAGGTGGTGAGTGTTACACACACACACACACACAATGTTTTTTCTGCAACTCGTTTCCAGAACCATCCTGCTTTTTCAAAGCTCAATAAGGTAATGACCATAGGAAATTAATTTTCACAATTAAAGCAATGTAGCCTTAAAATGTGTTATACTGCCCACTGGTGGAGAAAAAGGGAAAACAACGTGACCTTTCTCAACTCCAGAACGCTCCTACTTTTTCAAAACTCAGTAAGGTAATGGCCTTAAGAAATTACATTTCATAATTAAAGCAATGTATCCTTAAAAACGTTATACTGCCTCTAGTGGAGAAAAGGAAAACAACGTGACCTTTCTCAACTCCAGAACGCTCCTACTTTTTCAAAACTCAATAAGGTAATGACCTTAAGAAATTACCTTTCATAATTAAAGCAATGTATCCTTAAAAACCGTTTACTACCTCTAGTAGAGAATAATGAAAACAAACGATCAACAAATGATCAACTCTAAAACACTTTAACCCCAAAACCAATTCCATTTTGGATTCGACACGTCCTGAGACTTGATCAATCTCAGGCGGGCCTTCCTTAGGTGAGGGTGTATAGATGGTAATGGCCGAAACATCCGATGATCCTGAGGTCCACTACTGATGATGTGTCCTAACATTTCGATAGTACGTTTATACTAAACCAGGAATACAACCTAATTCCAAACCGAGCCAACGGAATATAGGGTTTTAAAACCATTTCATCCCGGTTAAAACTCACTCCAAAGGTGACTCCTATTTTTTTAAATAAATAAATATACCAATCAAATAATGACTCATCGAAAAGACGAAAGAAGAAAGAAAAACCTTTAAGTCTATAGTATAAAAACAATACTGGTTTTAATACAAGACAGATAACTAATTCATTTTAATAATGCATTAATGTTAAAAGGGGCGTGACGAGAGAGCTGCGGATGACTGGATATTGGCGAGTGCATTGCCTTTGATCCCCCATTCAACTGCCCAGTCGTCGGACGAGGTGGGGGGGGTCATCGAGATAACTTATACAAACCTAACCCTAACCCTAACCCTAACCCTAACAATTTTTGATTTTCCCCATTCGTTTCAATGGGGAAATTTTAAACGGCTATATCTCCGGAACCAAAGGTCATGGCGACTTCTAAGTGGGTGGCGTCAGACCTAATTCGTGGTCTCTGAACACGCCTGAGGTGGTCCCATGTCGATCTCACTTTCCGTTCCGGAGATATGGCAAAAAAAACAAAAAAAACGGCCGTATCTCCGGAACCGGAAGTCATGGAGACTTGGGGGTGGGCTCATTGTGATTTTTAGGCCTCATTTAGGGGGGGTAGAACTTGGTTTCATCCACATGGGATATTCCTATCTGAAGATATTCGCATGTGGGTAGGGGTACCCATTACCTCGCTGAGCCTGTAACCTAACCCTAACCCTAACCCTAACCCTAACCCTAACCCTAACCCTAACCCTAACCCTAACCCTAACCCTAACCCTAACCCTCTAACCCTAACCCTAACCCTAACCCTAACTCATCCCCATACCTAACCCTAACCCTAACCCTAACCCCTAACCCCTAACCCTAACCCTAACCCTAACCCTAACCCCTAACCCTAACCCTAACCCTAACCCTAACCCTAACCCTAAACCCTAACCCTAACCCTAACCCTAACCCTAACCCTAACCCTAACCCAACCTAACCCCTAACCCCTAACCCTAAACACTTAGGAAAATTTTCATCACATCATATGACATGATACTTTTTGGAATAACTCCGGAACTATAAGTCCCACATGGGAGCTTGAGGTATCCTCGGATGCGCCTTCCCAAGACGCTTCTATGGATACCAGAACCATCTATCTAGCACTTTCCTATCTCGAGTTATTCCCGATAGTATCACTTCGAAAATGGTGATTTTTCTATCTCGGGAACCGTAAGTCCTAGAACCTTGGGGATGGTTCCATACTGTCCGGAACGGCCTACTTAGTGGGCATAGAAAGTGGTTTGAAGTCGATCGGACTTACCGTTCTCGAGTTATTCCCGATAGTATCACTTCGAGTGGTTTTCATCCCCATACCTAACCCTAACCCTAACCCTAACCCTAACCCTAACCCTAACCCTAACCCTAACCCTAACTTATACAAACCTAACCCTAACCCTAACCCTAACCCTAACCCTAACCACTCACTCTACCTTACCTAACCATAACCCTCTAACCCTAACCCTTAACCCCATCCCTAACCTTTACCCTAACCCTAACCACTCACTCTATCTTACCTAACCATAACCCTCTAACCCTAACCCTTGCTCTGAGGGCCTCTCAGATCTATCTCTAACTAACCCCCTTGCCCTAACCCTAACCTTTCCCTTAAACCTTTATTCCACCTTATCTAACCCTAACTCAACTCTAATCTATCTCTAAACACGGGAGTGTGGTCTGATGCCAATATGGGATCTGAGGCCTCTCAGATCCATCTCTGACTCTATACCCGAACATAACCACCAGTAACGTCTGTGGTTATTCATTTTCTTTTCATAACTGATTTTCTGAATATCATAGGAATTCGGAAACAGCGTCCGTCAGATGGCTTGTGGCGACTCGGAACACGGCAGTCTTGTCCCTGACTTAATACGACGTTCCATTCCAGAGATACAGCAGACTGCATCTCCGCCTCAAGATCGAGCGTTTTAAGGTACTTCCGGTTCACGTAGAGCGTTGAGGTGGGTTCCATTGGATAGCGCGTACCTGATTTAGTGGGGGTAGAACCAACCTGGGTGTCTTTACCACCTATATAACTAAAGTTATTACCCAAAACGCGTTTAGGGGAGGGTTAATGCAAATAAACAATGCGTTGCATTCTGGGTAATCGTATCGCGAAATCACTCTCCTAGTGTTAATTCCTTAACGAAGTCACGAATCAAGATTCTGATTGGACAGGATGGATACCATTACCCATCAGAAGAATACAACACAATTTATGTTTAATCAATATTGAAACCGTTATTGAAGTTAACACCTGGAGATTAGACTATAACATGAATATGGAGTTTTTTCTAAAGCCATTCCTGGGGTCGTGCGGTGTATGTGGCACAGGATAAAGGCTTTTTAGCTTAACGTGTTGTTTAGCACCCTGCGCTGTATGGAGCTGACGTGGCTTCATCATCAGAACAGAGCTTCGGTCCTGATTGGCCAAACCAGAGCTACCTAGCGGTGTTAACAACTGGTTTGTGCTGATCAGGTGGTGAGTGTTACACACACACACACACACAATGTTTTTTCTGCAACTCGTTTCCAGAACCATCCTGCTTTTTCAAAGCTCAATAAGGTAATGACCATAGGAAATTAATTTTCACAATTAAAGCAATGTAGCCTTAAAATGTGTTATACTGCCCACTGGTGGAGAAAAGGGAAAACAACGTGACCTTTCTCAACTCCAGAACGCTCCTACTTTTTCAAAACTCAATAAGGTAATGGCCTTAAGAAATTACATTTCATAATTAAAGCAATGTATCCTTAAAAACGTTATACTGCCTCTAGTGGAGAAAAGGAAAACAACGTGACCTTTCTCAACTCCAGAACGCTCCTACTTTTTCAAAACTCAATAAGGTAATGACCTTAAGAAATTACCTTTCATAATTAAAGCAATGTATCCTTAAAAACCGTTTACTACCTCTAGTAGAGAATAATGAAAACAAACGATCAACAAATGATCAACTCTAAAACACTTTAACCCCAAAACCAATTCCATTTTGGATTCGACACGTCCTGAGACTTGATCAATCTCAGGCGGGCCTTCCTTAGGTGAGGGTGTATAGATGGTAATGGCCGAAACATCCGATGATCCTGAGGTCCACTACTGATGATGTGTCCTAACATTTCGATAGTACGTTTATACTAAACCAGGAATACAACCTAATTCCAAACCGAGCCAACGGAATATAGGGTTTTAAAACCATTTCATCCCGGTTAAAACTCACTCCAAAGGTGACTCCTATTTTTTTAAATAAATAAATATACCAATCAAATAATGACTCATCGAAAAGACGAAAGAAGAAAGAAAAACCTTTAAGTCTATAGTATAAAAACAATACTGGTTTTAATACAAGACAGATAACTAATTCATTTTAATAATGCATTAATGTTAAAAGGGGCGTGACGAGAGAGCTGCGGATGACTGGATATTGGCGAGTGCATTGCCTTTGATCCCCCATTCAACTGCCCAGTCGTCGGACGAGGTGGGGGGGGTCATCGAGATAACTTATACAAACCTAACCCTAACCCTAACCCTAACCCTAACAATTTTTGATTTTCCCCATTCGTTTCAATGGGGAAATTTTAAACGGCTATATCTCCGGAACCAAAGGTCATGGCGACTTCTAAGTGGGTGGCGTCAGACCTAATTCGTGGTCTCTGAACACGCCTGAGGTGGTCCCATGTCGATCTCACTTTCCGTTCCGGAGATATGGCAAAAAAAACAAAAAAAACGGCCGTATCTCCGGAACCGGAAGTCATGGAGACTTGGGGGTGGGCTCATTGTGATTTTTAGGCCTCATTTAGGGGGGGTAGAACTTGGTTTCATCCACATGGGATATTCCTATCTGAAGATATTCGCATGTGGGTAGGGGTACCCATTACCTCGCTGAGCCTGTAACCTAACCCTAACCCTAACCCTAACCCTAACCCTAACCCTAACCCTAACCCTAACCCTAACCCTAACCCAACCTAACCCCTAACCCCTAACCCTAAACACTTAGGAAAATTTTCATCACATCATATGACATGATACTTTTTGGAATAACTCCGGAACTATAAGTCCCACATGGGAGCTTGAGGTATCCTCGGATGCGCCTTCCCAAGACGCTTCTATGGATACCAGAACCATCTATCTAGCACTTTCCTATCTCGAGTTATTCCCGATAGTATCACTTCGAAAATGGTGATTTTTCTATCTCGGGAACCGTAAGTCCTAGAACCTTGGGGATGGTTCCATACTGTCCGGAACGGCCTACTTAGTGGGCATAGAAAGTGGTTTGAAGTCGATCGGACTTACCGTTCTCGAGTTATTCCCGATAGTATCACTTCGAGTGGTTTTCATCCCCATACCTAACCCTAACCCTAACCCTAACCCTAACCCTAACCCTAACCCTAACCCTAACCCTAACCCCTAACCCTAACCCTAACCCTAACCCTAACCCTAACCCTAACCCTAACCCTAACCCTAAACCCTAACCCTAACCCTAACCCTAACCCTAACCCTAACCCAACCTAACCCCTAACCCCTAACCCTAAACACTTAGGAAAATTTTCATCACATCATATGACATGATACTTTTTGGAATAACTCCGGAACTATAAGTCCCACATGGGAGCTTGAGGTATCCTCGGATGCGCCTTCCCAAGACGCTTCTATGGATACCAGAACCATCTATCTAGCACTTTCCTATCTCGAGTTATTCCCGATAGTATCACTTCGAAAATGGTGATTTTTCTATCTCGGGAACCGTAAGTCCTAGAACCTTGGGGATGGTTCCATACTGTCCGGAACGGCCTACTTAGTGGGCATAGAAAGTGGTTTGAAGTCGATCGGACTTACCGTTCTCGAGTTATTCCCGATAGTATCACTTCGAGTGGTTTTCATCCCCATACCTAACCCTAACCCTAACCCTAACCCTAACCCTAACCCTAACCCTAACCCTAACTTATACAAACCTAACCCTAACCCTAACCCTAACCCTAACCCTAACCACTCACTCTACCTTACCTAACCATAACCCTCTAACCCTAACCCTTAACCCCATCCCTAACCTTTACCCTAACCCTAACCACTCACTCTATCTTACCTAACCATAACCCTCTAACCCTAACCCTTGCTCTGAGGGCCTCTCAGATCTATCTCTAACTAACCCCCTTGCCCTAACCCTAACCTTTCCCTTAAACCTTTATTCCACCTTATCTAACCCTAACTCAACTCTAATCTATCTCTAAACACGGGAGTGTGGTCTGATGCCAATATGGGATCTGAGGCCTCTCAGATCCATCTCTGACTCTATACCCGAACATAACCACCAGTAACGTCTGTGGTTATTCATTTTCTTTTCATAACTGATTTTCTGAATATCATAGGAATTCGGAAACAGCGTCCGTCAGATGGCTTGTGGCGACTCGGAACACGGCAGTCTTGTCCCTGACTTAATACGACGTTCCATTCCAGAGATACAGCAGACTGCATCTCCGCCTCAAGATCGAGCGTTTTAAGGTACTTCCGGTTCACGTAGAGCGTTGAGGTGGGTTCCATTGGATAGCGCGTACCTGATTTAGTGGGGGTAGAACCAACCTGGGTGTCTTTACCACCTATATAACTAAAGTTATTACCCAAAACGCGTTTAGGGGAGGGTTAATGCAAATAAACAATGCGTTGCATTCTGGGTAATCGTATCGCGAAATCACTCTCCTAGGGTTAATTCCTTAACGAAGTCACGAATCAAGATTCTGATTGGACAGGATGGATACCATTACCCATCAGAAGAATACAACACAATTTATGTTTAATCAATATTGAAACCGTTATTGAAGTTAACACCTGGAGATTAGACTATAACATGAATATGGAGTTTTTTCTAAAGCCATTCCTGGGGTCGTGCGGTGTATGTGGCACAGGATAAAGGCTTTTTAGCTTAACGTGTTGTTTAGCACCCTGCGCTGTATGGAGCTGACGTGGCTTCATCATCAGAACAGAGCTTCGGTCCTGATTGGCCAAACCAGAGCTACCTAGCGGTGTTAACAACTGGTTTGTGCTGATCAGGTGGTGAGTGTTACACACACAACACACACACAATGTTTTTTCTGCAACTCGTTTCCAGAACCATCCTGCTTTTTCAAAGCTCAATAAGGTAATGACCATAGGAAATTAATTTTCACAATTAAAGCAATGTAGCCTTAAAATGTGTTATACTGCCCACTGGTGGAGAAAAGGGAAAACAACGTGACCTTTCTCAACTCCAGAACGCTCCTACTTTTTCAAAACTCAATAAGGTAATGGCCTTAAGAAATTACATTTCATAATTAAAGCAATGTATCCTTAAAAACGTTATACTGCCTCTAGTGGAGAAAAGGAAAACAACGTGACCTTTCTCAACTCCAGAACGCTCCTACTTTTTCAAAACTCAATAAGGTAATGACCTTAAGAAATTACCTTTCATAATTAAAGCAATGTATCCTTAAAAACCGTTTACTACCTCTAGTAGAGAATAATGAAAACAAACGATCAACAAATGATCAACTCTAAAACACTTTAACCCCAAAACCAATTCCATTTTGGATTCGACACGTCCTGAGACTTGATCAATCTCAGGCGGGCCTTCCTTAGGTGAGGGTGTATAGATGGTAATGGCCGAAACATCCGATGATCCTGAGGTCCACTACTGATGATGTGTCCTAACATTTCGATAGTACGTTTATACTAAACCAGGAATACAACCTAATTCCAAACCGAGCCAACGGAATATAGGGTTTTAAAACCATTTCATCCCGGTTAAAACTCACTCCAAAGGTGACTCCTATTTTTTTAAATAAATAAATATACCAATCAAATAATGACTCATCGAAAAGACGAAAGAAGAAAGAAAAACCTTTAAGTCTATAGTATAAAAACAATACTGGTTTTAATACAAGACAGATAACTAATTCATTTTAATAATGCATTAATGTTAAAAGGGGCGTGACGAGAGAGCTGCGGATGACTGGATATTGGCGAGTGCATTGCCTTTGATCCCCCATTCAACTGCCCAGTCGTCGGACGAGGTGGGGGGGGGTCATCGAGATAACTTATACAAACCTAACCCTAACCCTAACCCTAACCCTAACAATTTTTGATTTTCCCCATTCGTTTCAATGGGGAAATTTTAAACGGCTATATCTCCGGAACCAAAGGTCATGGCGACTTCTAAGTGGGTGGCGTCAGACCTAATTCGTGGTCTCTGAACACGCCTGAGGTGGTCCCATGTCGATCTCACTTTCCGTTCCGGAGATATGGCAAAAAAAACAAAAAAAACGGCCGTATCTCCGGAACCGGAAGTCATGGAGACTTGGGGGTGGGCTCATTGTGATTTTTAGGCCTCATTTAGGGGGGGTAGAACTTGGTTTCATCCACATGGGATATTCCTATCTGAAGATATTCGCATGTGGGTAGGGGTACCCATTACCTCGCTGAGCCTGTAACCTAACCCTAACCCTAACCCTAACCCTAACCCTAACCCTAACCCTAACCTAACCCTAACCCTAACCCTAACCCTAACCCTAACCCTAACCCTAACCCTCACTCTCTTACCTAACCCTTAACCCCATCCCTAACCTTTACCCTAACCCTAACCCCTCGCTCTATCTTACCTAACCCTAACCTTAACCCCTAGCCCTAACCCTAACCCTTAACCATAACCCCTAATCCTAACCCTTAACCCCATCCCTAACCTTTACCCTAACCCTAACCACTCACTCTATCTTACCTAACCATAACCCTCTAACCCTAACCCTTAACCCCATCCCTAACCTTTACCCTAACCCTAACCCCTCGCTCTATCTTACCTAACCCTAACCTTAACCCCTAGCCCTAACCCTTAACCATAACCCCTAATCCTAACCCTTAACCCCATCCCTAACCTTTACCCTAACCCTAACCACTCACTCTATCTTACCTAACCATAACCCTCTAACCCTAACCCTTAACCCCATCCCTAACCTTTACCCTAACCCTAACCACTCACTCTATCTTACCTAACCATAACCCTCTAACCCTAACCCTTGCTCTGAGGGCCTCTCAGATCTATCTCTAACTAACCCCCCTTGCCCTAACCCTAACCTTTCCCTTAAGCCTTTATTCCACCTTATCTAACCCTAACTCAACTCTAATCTATCTCTAAACACGGGAGTGTGGTCTGATGCCAATATGGGATCTGAGGCCTCTCAGATCCATCTCTGACTCTATACCCGAACATAACCACCAGTAACGTCTGTGGTTATTCATTTTCTTTTCCTAACCGATTTTCTGATTATCATAGGAATTCGGAAACAGCGTCCGTCAGATGGTTTGTGGCGACTCGGAACACGGCAGTCTTGTCCCTGACTTAATACGACGTTCCATTCCAGAGATACAGCAGACTGCATCTCCGCCTCAAGATCGAGCGTTTTAAGGTACTTCCGGTTCACGTAGAGCGTTGAGGTGGGTTCCATTGGATAGCGCGTACCTGATTTAGTGGGGGTAGAACCAACCTGGGTGTCTTTACCACCTATATAACTAAAGTTATTACCCAAAACGCGTTTAGGGGAGGGTTAATGCAAATAAACAATGCGTTGCATTCTGGGTAATCATATCGCGAAATCACTCTCCTAGTGTTAATTCCTTAACGAAGTCACGAATCAAGATTCTGATTGGACAGGATGGATACCATTACCCATCAGAAGAATACAACACAATTTATGTTTAATCAATATTGAAACCGTTATTGAAGTTAACACCTGGAGATTAGACTATAACATGAATATGGAGTTTTTTCTAAAGCAATTCCTGGGGTCGTGCGGTGTATGTGGCACAGGATAAAGGCTTTTTAGCTTAACGTGTTGTTTAGCACCCTGCGCTGTATGGAGCTGACGTGGCTTCATCATCAGAACAGAGCTTCGGTCCTGATTGGCCAAACCAGAGCTACCTAGCGGTGTTAACAACTGGTTTGTGCTGATCAGGTGGTGAGTGTTACACACACACACACACACAATGTTTTTTCTGCAACTCGTTTCCAGAACCATCCTGCTTTTTCAAAGCTCAATAAGGTAATGACCATAGGAAATTAATTTTCACAATTAAAGCAATGTAGCCTTAAAATGTGTTATACTGCCCACTGGTGGAGAAAAAGGAAAACAACGTGACCTTTCTCAACTCCAGAACGCTCCTACTTTTTCAAAACTCAGTAAGGTAATGGCCTTAAGAAATTACATTTCATAATTAAAGCAATGTATCCTTAAAAACGTTATACTGCCTCTAGTGGAGAAAAGGAAACAACGTGACCTTTCTCAACTCCAGAACGCTCCTACTTTTTCAAAACTCAATAAGGTAATGACCTTAAGAAATTACCTTTCATAATTAAAGCAATGTATCCTTAAAAACCGTTTACTACCTCTAGTAGAGAATAATGAAAACAAACGATCAACAAATGATCAACTCTAAAACACTTTAACCCCAAAACCAATTCCATTTTGGATTCGACACGTCCTGAGACTTGATCAATCTCAGGCGGGCCTTCCTTAGGTGAGGGTGTATAGATGGTAATGGCCGAAACATCCGATGATCCTGAGGTCCACTACTGATGATGTGTCCTAACATTTCGATAGTACGTTTATACTAAACCAGGAATACAACCTAATTCCAAACCGAGCCAACGGAATATAGGGTTTTAAAACCATTTCATCCCGGTTAAAACTCACTCCAAAGGTGACTCCTATTTTTTTAAATAAATAAATATACCAATCAAATAATGACTCATCGAAAAGACGAAAGAAGAAAGAAAAACCTTTAAGTCTATAGTATAAAAACAATACTGGTTTTAATACAAGACAGATAACTAATTCATTTTAATAATGCATTAATGTTAAAAGGGGCGTGACGAGAGAGCTGCGGATGACTGGATATTGGCGAGTGCATTGCCTTTGATCCCCCATTCAACTGCCCAGTCGTCGGACGAGGTGGGGGGGGTCATCGAGATAACTTATACAAACCTAACCCTAACCCTAACCCTAACCCTAACAATTTTTGATTTTCCCCATTCGTTTCAATGGGGAAATTTTAAACGGCTATATCTCCGGAACCAAAGGTCATGGCGACTTCTAAGTGGGTGGCGTCAGACCTAATTCGTGGTCTCTGAACACGCCTGAGGTGGTCCCATGTCGATCTCACTTTCCGTTCCGGAGATATGGCAAAAAAAAACAAAAAAAAACGGCCGTATCTCCGGAACCGGAAGTCATGGAGACTTGGGGGTGGGCTCATTGTGATTTTTAGGCCTCATTTAGGGGGGGTAGAACTTGGTTTCATCCACATGGGATATTCCTATCTGAAGATATTCGCATGTGGGTAGGGGTACCCATTACCTCGCTGAGCCTGTAACCTAACCCTAACCCTAACCCTAACCCTAACCCTAACCCTAACCCTAACCTAACCCTAACCCTAACCCTAACCCTAACCCTAACCCTAACCCTCACTCTCTTACCTAACCCTTAACCCCATCCCTAACCTTTACCCTAACCCTAACCCCTCGCTCTATCTTACCTAACCCTAACCTTAACCCCTAGCCCTAACCCTAACCCTTAACCATAACCCCTAATCCTAACCCTTAACCCCATCCCTAACCTTTACCCTAACCCTAACCACTCACTCTATCTTACCTAACCATAACCCTCTAACCCTAACCCTTAACCCCATCCCTAACCTTTACCCTAACCCTAACCCCTCGCTCTATCTTACCTAACCCTAACCTTAACCCCTAGCCCTAACCCTTAACCATAACCCCTAATCCTAACCCTTAACCCCATCCCTAACCTTTACCCTAACCCTAACCACTCACTCTATCTTACCTAACCATAACCCTCTAACCCTAACCCTTAACCCCATCCCTAACCTTTACCCTAACCCTAACCACTCACTCTATCTTACCTAACCATAACCCTCTAACCCTAACCCTTGCTCTGAGGGCCTCTCAGATCTATCTCTAACTAACCCCCCTTGCCCTAACCCTAACCTTTCCCTTAAGCCTTTATTCCACCTTATCTAACCCTAACTCAACTCTAATCTATCTCTAAACACGGGAGTGTGGTCTGATGCCAATATGGGATCTGAGGCCTCTCAGATCCATCTCTGACTCTATACCCGAACATAACCACCAGTAACGTCTGTGGTTATTCATTTTCTTTTCCTAACCGATTTTCTGATTATCATAGGAATTCGGAAACAGCGTCCGTCAGATGGTTTGTGGCGACTCGGAACACGGCAGTCTTGTCCCTGACTTAATACGACGTTCCATTCCAGAGATACAGCAGACTGCATCTCCGCCTCAAGATCGAGCGTTTTAAGGTACTTCCGGTTCACGTAGAGCGTTGAGGTGGGTTCCATTGGATAGCGCGTACCTGATTTAGTGGGGGTAGAACCAACCTGGGTGTCTTTACCACCTATATAACTAAAGTTATTACCCAAAACGCGTTTAGGGGAGGGTTAATGCAAATAAACAATGCGTTGCATTCTGGGTAATCATATCGCGAAATCACTCTCCTAGTGTTAATTCCTTAACGAAGTCACGAATCAAGATTCTGATTGGACAGGATGGATACCATTACCCATCAGAAGAATACAACACAATTTATGTTTAATCAATATTGAAACCGTTATTGAAGTTAACACCTGGAGATTAGACTATAACATGAATATGGAGTTTTTTCTAAAGCAATTCCTGGGGTCGTGCGGTGTATGTGGCACAGGATAAAGGCTTTTTAGCTTAACGTGTTGTTTAGCACCCTGCGCTGTATGGAGCTGACGTGGCTTCATCATCAGAACAGAGCTTCGGTCCTGATTGGCCAAACCAGAGCTACCTAGCGGTGTTAACAACTGGTTTGTGCTGATCAGGTGGTGAGTGTTACACACACACACACACACAATGTTTTTTCTGCAACTCGTTTCCAGAACCATCCTGCTTTTTCAAAGCTCAATAAGGTAATGACCATAGGAAATTAATTTTCACAATTAAAGCAATGTAGCCTTAAAATGTGTTATACTGCCCACTGGTGGAGAAAAAGGGAAAACAACGTGACCTTTCTCAACTCCAGAACGCTCCTACTTTTTCAAAACTCAGTAAGGTAATGGCCTTAAGAAATTACATTTCATAATTAAAGCAATGTATCCTTAAAAACGTTATACTGCCTCTAGTGGAGAAAAGGAAACAACGTGACCTTTCTCAACTCCAGAACGCTCCTACTTTTTCAAAACTCAATAAGGTAATGACCTTAAGAAATTACCTTTCATAATTAAAGCAATGTATCCTTAAAAACCGTTTACTACCTCTAGTAGAGAATAATGAAAACAAACGATCAACAAATGATCAACTCTAAAACACTTTAACCCCAAAACCAATTCCATTTTGGATTCGACACGTCCTGAGACTTGATCAATCTCAGGCGGGCCTTCCTTAGGTGAGGGTGTATAGATGGTAATGGCCGAAACATCCGATGATCCTGAGGTCCACTACTGATGATGTGTCCTAACATTTCGATAGTACGTTTATACTAAACCAGGAATACAACCTAATTCCAAACCGAGCCAACGGAATATAGGGTTTTAAAACCATTTCATCCCGGTTAAAACTCACTCCAAAGGTGACTCCTATTTTTTTAAATAAATAAATATACCAATCAAATAATGACTCATCGAAAAGACGAAAGAAGAAAGAAAAACCTTTAAGTCTATAGTATAAAAACAATACTGGTTTTAATACAAGACAGATAACTAATTCATTTTAATAATGCATTAATGTTAAAAGGGGCGTGACGAGAGAGCTGCGGATGACTGGATATTGGCGAGTGCATTGCCTTTGATCCCCCATTCAACTGCCCAGTCGTCGGACGAGGTGGGGGGGGTCATCGAGATAACTTATACAAACCTAACCCTAACCCTAACCCTAACCCTAACAATTTTTGATTTTCCCCATTCGTTTCAATGGGGAAATTTTAAACGGCTATATCTCCGGAACCAAAGGTCATGGCGACTTCTAAGTGGGTGGCGTCAGACCTAATTCGTGGTCTCTGAACACGCCTGAGGTGGTCCCATGTCGATCTCACTTTCCGTTCCGGAGATATGGCAAAAAAAACAAAAAAAACGGCCGTATCTCCGGAACCGGAAGTCATGGAGACTTGGGGGTGGGCTCATTGTGATTTTTAGGCCTCATTTAGGGGGGGTAGAACTTGGTTTCATCCACATGGGATATTCCTATCTGAAGATATTCGCATGTGGGTAGGGGTACCCATTACCTCGCTGAGCCTGTAACCTAACCCTAACCCTAACCCTAACCCTAACCCTAACCCTAACCCTAACCCTAACCCTAACCCTAACCCTAACCCTAACCTAACCCTAACCTAACCCTAACCCTAACCCTAACCCTAACCCTAACCCTAACCCTAACCCATTACCTCGCTGAGCCTGTAACCTAACCCTAACCCTAACCCTAACCCTAACCCTAACCCTAACCCTAACCCTAACCCTAACCCCATAACCCCTAATCCTAACCCTTAACCCCATCCCTAACCTTTACCCTAACCCTAACCACTCACTCTATCTTACCTAACCATAACCCTCTAACCCTAACCCTTAACCCCATCCCTAACCTTTACCCTAACCCTAACCCCTCGCTCTATCTTACCTAACCCTAACCTTAACCCCTAGCCCTAACCCTAACCCTTAACCATAACCCCTAATCCTAACCCTTAACCCCATCCCTAACCTTTACCCTAACCCTAACCACTCACTCTATCTTACCTAACCATAACCCTCTAACCCTAACCCTTAACCCCATCCCTAACCTTTACCCTAACCCTAACCACTCACTCTATCTTACCTAACCATAACCCTCTAACCCTAACCCTTGCTCTGAGGGCCTCTCAGATCTATCTCTAACTAACCCCCTTGCCCTAACCCTAACCTTTCCCTTAAACCTTTATTCCACCTTATCTAACCCTAACTCAACTCTAATCTATCTCTAAACACGGGAGTGTGGTCTGATGCCAATATGGGATCTGAGGCCTCTCAGATCCATCTCTGACTCTATACCCGAACATAACCACCAGTAACGTCTGTGGTTATTCATTTTCTTTTCATAACTGATTTTCTGAATATCATAGGAATTCGGAAACAGCGTCCGTCAGATGGTTTGTGGCGACTCGGAACACGGCAGTCTTGTCCCTGACTTAATACGACGTTCCATTCCAGAGATACAGCAGACTGCATCTCCGCCTCAAGATCGAGCGTTTTAAGGTACTTCCGGTTCACGTAGAGCGTTGAGGTGGGTTCCATTGGATAGCGCGTACCTGATTTAGTGGGGGTAGAACCAACCTGGGTGTCTTTACCACCTATATAACTAAAGTTATTACCCAAAACGCGTTTAGGGGAGGGTTAATGCAAATAAACAATGCGTTGCATTCTGGGTAATCGTATCGCGAAATCACTCTCCTAGTGTTAATTCCTTAACGAAGTCACGAATCAAGATTCTGATTGGACAGGATGGATACCATTACCCATCAGAAGAATACAACACAATTTATGTTTAATCAATATTGAAACCGTTATTGAAGTTAACACCTGGAGATTAGACTATAACATGAATATGGAGTTTTTTCTAAAGCCATTTCTGGGGTCGTGCGGTGTATGTGGCACAGGATAAAGGCTTTTTAGCTTAACGTGTTGTTTAGCACCCTGCGCTGTATGGAGCTGACGTGGCTTCATCATCAGAACAGAGCTTCGGTCCTGATTGGCCAAACCAGAGCTACCTAGCGGTGTTAACAACTGGTTTGTGCTGATCAGGTGGTGAGTGTTACACACACACACACACACAATGTTTTTTCTGCAACTCGTTTCCAGAACCATCCTGCTTTTTCAAAGCTCAATAAGGTAATGACCATAGGAAATTAATTTTCACAATTAAAGCAATGTAGCCTTAAAATGTGTTATACTGCCCACTGGTGGAGAAAAGGGAAAACAACGTGACCTTTCTCAACTCCAGAACGCTCCTACTTTTTCAAAACTCAATAAGGTAATGGCCTTAAGAAATTACATTTCATAATTAAAGCAATGTATCCTTAAAAACGTTATACTGCCTCTAGTGGAGAAAAGGAAAACAACGTGACCTTTCTCAACTCCAGAACGCTCCTACTTTTTCAAAACTCAATAAGGTAATGACCTTAAGAAATTACCTTTCATAATTAAAGCAATGTATCCTTAAAAACCGTTTACTACCTCTAGTAGAGAATAATGAAAACAAACGATCAACAAATGATCAACTCTAAAACACTTTAACCCCAAAACCAATTCCATTTTGGATTCGACACGTCCTGAGACTTGATCAATCTCAGGCGGGCCTTCCTTAGGTGAGGGTGTATAGATGGTAATGGCCGAAACATCCGATGATCCTGAGGTCCACTACTGATGATGTGTCCTAACATTTCGATAGTACGTTTATACTAAACCAGGAATACAACCTAATTCCAAACCGAGCCAACGGAATATAGGGTTTTAAAAACCATTTCATCCCGGTTAAAACTCACTCCAAAGGTGACTCCTATTTTTTTTAAATAAATAAATATACCAATCAAATAATGACTCATCGAAAAGACGAAAGAAGAAAGAAAAACCTTTAAGTCTATAGTATAAAAACAATACTGGTTTTAATACAAGACAGATAACTAATTCATTTTAATAATGCATTAATGTTAAAAGGGGCGTGACGAGAGAGCTGCGGATGACTAGTTATTGGCGAGTGCATTGCCTTTGATCCCCCATTCAACTGCCCAGTCGTCGGACGAGGTGGGGGGGGTCATCGAGATAACTTATACAAACCTAACCCTAACCCTAACCCTAACCCTAACCCTAACCCTAACCCTAACCCTAACTCTAACTCTAACCCTAACCCTAACCCTAACCCTAACCCTAACCCTAACCCCCTAACCCTAACCCTAACCCTAACCCTAACCCTAACCCTAACCATTAAGGTTAAATACACCCTACATCCACAACACATAGACTTTCTAGACACAACTGTTTTCTTCCCGCACAAAGACACACCACACACACACTTATACACAAAAGTCTTTTTCAAACCCACCGATACACATGCACTCCTTCATAAAACCAGCCATCACCCCAAACACACATTCGCGGGTATAATTAAATCACAAATTATTCGATTCCACAGACTCTGCACTCGGGAGGAGGACATGCGGAGGGCGATTGAGACCCTCTTTGGGGTCCTTAGAGGCAGGGGGTACTCCAGGACTTTCCTCCGGGGAATTAAATCCGGCACACTGGCGGAGTTGGGACCCAAGGCCCCCTTGGACTCCCCCTCCACTCCTCCCTCCCCCTCTCTGGACTCCGCCGGTGGCCGGGATCCCTCGGACACCACCATTACCCCCTGCCCCATATTTCATCCCTCCCCCCTCCGTATGCCTCCACCCGTTCACCCTGCACCCACAACGGCCCTTTATAGTCCCCATAATCCCACAGCGCAACAGGCTAGCCAGGACTCACTCATCACTCACTCCATCCGGACAACACCTGTATCACCTCTCCTGCCTGGAGCTTCTCCCCTGGTCCACCATACCATTCCCTACCCAAACACCCACCCTAACCTTAACCCTAATCCCAGTCCCATCCCCCACCCTAACCCTAACCCTAACCCCATCCCTAACCCTAACCCTAACCCCAACCCTAATCCTAACCCTTACCCTAACCCCATCCCTAACCCTAACCCTTACCCTAACCCCATCCCCCACCCTAACCCTAACCCTAACCCCATCCCCCACCCTAACCCTAACCCTAACCCCATCCCTAACCCTAACCCCATCCCCCACCCTAACCCTAACCCTAACCCCATCCCCCACCCTAACCCCAACCCTAACCCTAACCCCATCCCTAACCCTAACCCTAACCCTAACCCCATCCCCCACCCTCACCCTAACCCCACCCCCCACCCTAACCCCAACCCCATCCCCCATCCCAACGCTGACCCTAACCAAAACCCTACCCCCAACCCTCAATCCAACCCCCACCCCAACCCCAACCCATCCCCCCCTCCCACATCTCATCTCCATCGGTCCCTCCCACCTACTGGTGAACAAGAACCCTCCATGGATGGACCATTTGAGGTGGGACATCATCCAGGAGTGCCCGACCCCCTGAGTCAGGTGTCATTCCCTAACAGAATACCTGGGAATGACCCTGACATCAGGGCCGGAGAGGTCCAGGACCCCCAACCCAAAATCATCCCACTCATCAGCACATTCACACAAAACATTGTACACATACACTCCAAACTTAAACACACATTCACACAGACACAACACAATATCCCCTCCCTCCACAATCACAAAATCATCTCCGCTTTCAGAAAGAATCCCAACCTTAAGGACATCCTGGTGCGGGCCCGCTTCTCCACCAAAACCAGGAGCGCCCCTTCTCCACACCAGGGCCACTTTCAACAGCTGGCGGTTATCCACAACCGGCGCGCCTCCACCTCCAGCCCCATCCTGCAAAACATCACAATTAACGACACAAATGCCATTTACGCCATCACCTGCACAGACTGTCAAATCATATACATAGGCGAAACCAAACACTCCATACTCACCCGACTCAAACAACACCTTTACAACATACACACAGGCACCCTCAACACACAACTGGTCACACACTTTCAACAGCACCCGGTCACATCACTTCACATCACGGGGCTGGAGGTGAAGACGTGCTGGTCAGACAGACAGAGGAAAGCGGCGGAGCACAGATGGATAAGGACATTGAGGACAGTCACCCCCTTGGGTTTAAACATTAGGGAGTAGAGTCCGCGTCGGGGCGGACCGGGTGGCGCCGGGACCGCCCGGCCTGCCTCCTCGGGCGGACCGTTGCGCGGCGCCGGATCCCGGGGTTTTAATTTGATGCATGTTTTTATACTTGTTCTTTAAATAAAGGGGCAAACCAACAAAAAAGTAACCACTACATATTTTTTATTGTATTTCTTTGAATGAATTGTATTGTTTTTATATTTGGAGTGTTTCACTTATGGTTTCTTATGCGTTTTAGGGCAGCAATGTATTTTATTGTATTATTTTACCCTGCCTTCCCTTACCAGCAGGGAGGAGCTCTTTTATTCTATTTATGTATCTTATTTATGGATTTTTGCCTCCTTCACGCGTGTGTTTTATCAACCTCCATCACACAACACTCTTTTAGTGTTCATTTATCTATCTATTTATTTATTTATTTATTTTACCCAACTTACTAGCACTTATTCTTAAATATTTCGTTTTTTCTCTTTTTATTATGTATTTATTTTCATCACACAACACTCTTTTAGTGTTCATTTATCTATCTATATATATATTTATTTATTTATTTATTTTACTCCACTTACCAGCACTTATTCTTAATATTTCGTTTTCTCCCTTTTTATTATGTATTTATTACTATGTTCCCACCTTGAGCTCCGCACCCTACCCGTTTTCTTATCCTTCTTCCTATTTATTATTTAGACATCGCTGCCTTTTTATTATAGAGGTGTGTGTGTGTGAGTGTGCGTGTGTGTTTTATTTCTCTGGTTTTATATTGACGCTCTTGGGATCCGATTGCCGCGCCGGGCCTTCGTGCGGGAGGCCGCCCGGGATCCCGACCTGTTGGGCCTCCGCCGGCCCTGGCGGGGACCTCCTCCCTCCACCCAATTTTAAACTAATCTTTTATATTATATTTTACTTAAATAATTGGGCTTTCCCTTAAAACCTGGTTTTATTCGAACCAATTACTGTGCTTCGCCCTTCCTCGGACCGCCAGCTGTCTTTTATCCCCATTTCTTTTATTACTTCATGTATATATTGTCTTTCTTTTTATTATTTTTTTATTCTTTTACAAAAAATAAAAATATATTAAAATGGGGAGAATAAGGACAAAACAAACAACCCCCCAAAAAAACAACAAAAAAACAACAACAACAAAAAAACAAAAAAACAAACTAAGGGCCGAATAGGAACACCGGACCTCTCGGAGGGACGAGGGAACGGGAGAGCGGGCCTTATTGAGGAGGATGGAGAGGCGGAGATGGCGTGCCAGAGCCCCCATAGTCAATGACTCACATAAATACAAATGAATACAACAACCTAACCCTAACCCTAACCCTAACCCTAACCCTAACCCTAACCCTACCTAACCCTAACCTTAACCCCTAGCCCTAACCCTAACCCTTAACCATAACCCCTAATCCTAACCCTTAACCCCATCCCTAACCTTTACCCTAACCCTAACCACTCACTCTATCTTACCTAACCATAACCCTCTAACCCTAACCCTTAACCCCATCCCTAACCTTTACCCTAACCCTAACCACTCACTCTATCTTACCTAACCATAACCCTCTAACCCTAACCCTTGCTCTGAGGGCCTCTCAGATCTATCTCTAACTAACCCCCCTTGCCCTAACCCTAACCTTTCCCTTAAACCTTTATTCCACCTTATCTAACCCTAACTCAACTCTAATCTATCTCTAAACACGGGAGTGTGGTCTGATGCCAATATGGGATCTGAGGCCTCTCAGATCCATCTCTGACTCTATACCCGAACATAACCACCAGTAACGTCTGTGGTTATTCATTTTCTTTTCATAACTGATTTTCTGAATATCATAGGAATTCGGAAACAGCGTCCGTCAGGTGGTTTGTGGCGACTCGGAACACGGCAGTCTTGTCCCTGACTTAATACGACGTTCCATTCCAGAGATACAGCAGACTGCATCTCCGCCTCAAGATCGAGCGTTTTAAGGTACTTCCGGTTCACGTAGAGCGTTGAGGTGGGTCCCATTGGATAGCGCGTACCTGATTTAGTGGGGGTAGAACCAACCTGGGTGTCTTTACCACCTATATAACTAAAGTTATTACCCAAAACGCGTTTAGGGGAGGGTTAATGCAAATAAACAATGCGTTGCATTCTGGGTAATCGTATCGCGAAATCACTCTCCTAGTGTTAATTCCTTAACGAAGTCACGAATCAAGATTCTGATTGGACAGGATGGATACCATTACCCATCAGAAGAATACAACACAATTTATGTTTAATCAATATTGAAACCGTTATTGAAGTTAACACCTGGAGATTAGACTATAACATGAATATGGAGTTTTTTCTAAAGCAATTCCTGGGGTCGTGCGGTGTATGTGGCACAGGATAAAGGCTTTTTAGCTTAACGTGTTGTTTAGCACCCTGCGCTGTATGGAGCTGACGTGGCTTCATCATCAGAACAGAGCTTCGGTCCTGATTGGCCAAACCAGAGCTACCTAGCGGTGTTAACAACTGGTTTGTGCTGATCAGGTGGTGAGTGTTACACACACACACACACAATGTTTTTTCTGCAACTCGTTTCCAGAACCATCCTGCTTTTTCAAAGCTCAATAAGGTAATGACCATAGGGAATTAATTTTCACAATTAAAGCAATGTAGCCTTAAAATGTGTTATACTGCCCACTGGTGGAGAAAAGGGAAAACAACGTGACCTTTCTCAACTCCAGAACGCTCCTACTTTTTCAAAACTCAATAAGGTAATGGCCTTAAGAAATTACATTTCATAATTAAAGCAATGTATCCTTAAAAACGTTATACTGCCTCTAGTGGAGAAAAGGAAAACAACGTGACCTTTCTCAACTCCAGAACGCTCCTACTTTTTCAAAACTCAATAAGGTAATGACCTTAAGAAATTACCTTTCATAATTAAAGCAATGTATCCTTAAAAACCGTTTACTACCTCTAGTAGAGAATAATGAAAACAAACGATCAACAAATGATCAACTCTAAAACACTTTAACCCCAAAACCAATTCCATTTCGGATTCGACACGTCCTGAGACTTGATCAATCTCAGGCGGGCCTTCCTTAGGTGAGGGTGTATAGATGGTAATGGCCGAAACATCCGATGATCCTGAGGTCCACTACTGATGATGTGTCCTAACATTTCGATAGTACGTTTATACTAAACCAGGAATACAACCTAATTCCAAACCGAGCCAACGGAATATAGGGTTTTAAAACCATTTCATCCCGGTTAAAACTCACTCCAAAGGTGACTCCTATTTTTTTAAATAAATAAATATACCAATCAAATAATGACTCATCGAAAAGACGAAAGAAGAAAGAAAAACCTTTAAGTCTATAGTATAAAAACAATACTGGTTTTAATACAAGACAGATAACTAATTCATTTTAATAATGCATTAATGTTAAAAGGGGCGTGACGAGAGAGCTGCGGATGACTAGTTATTGGCGAGTGCATTGCCTTTGATCCCCCATTCAACTGCCCAGTCGTCGGACGAGGTGGGGGGGGTCATCGAGATAACTTATACAAACCTAACCCTAACCCTAACCCTAACCCCTAACCCCTAACCCCTAACCCTAACCCTAAAACCTAACCCTAACCCTAAACACTTAGGAAAATTTTCATCACATCATATGACATGATACTTTTTGGAATAACTCCGGAACTATATGTCCCATATGGGAGCTTGAGGTATCCCCGGATGCGCCTTCCCAAGACGCTTCTATGGATACCAGAACCATGTCTCTCTCCCTTTCCTATCTCGAGTTATTCCCGATAGTATCACTTCGAAAATTGTGATTTTTCTATCTCGGGAACCGTAAGTCCTAGAACCTTGGGGATGGTTCCAAACTGTCCGGAACGGCCTACTTAGTGGGCATAGAAAGTGGTTTGAAGTCGATCGGACTTACCGTTCTCGAGTTATTCCCGATAGTATCACTTCGAGTGGTTTTCATCCCCATACCTAACCCTAACCCTAACCCTAACCCTAACCCCTAACCCTAACTCATCGAAAAGACGAAAGAAGAAAGAAAAACCTTTAAGTCTATAGTATAAAAACAATACTGGTTTTAATACAAGACAGATAACTAATTCATTTTAATAATGCATTAATGTTAAAAGGGGCGTGACGAGAGAGCTGCGGATGACTAGTTATTGGCGAGTGCATTGCCTTTGATCCCCCATTCAACTGCCCAGTCGTCGGACGAGGTGGGGGGGGTCATCGAGATAACTTATACAAACCTAACCAGCCAGGGCCATCGAAAGAACGGGCTCTCTCCAAGTCCATTTCAACCCCTTACCGGCACTGTTGGCTCTGTGGGTTCCACCAGGCTGTGGCCTGGTGGTGTCTACAGAGGGAATAGTGTTGGTTCTCATTGCAGCATAATTTGTAAACCGTTATTAATTAACAACCTTCTTTCACTTACTTTAGACAGCATCGATTCCTCTCTCTCTCTCTCTCTCTCTCTCTCTCTCTCTCTCTCTCTCTCTCTCTCTCTCTCTTCTCTTCTCTTCTCTTCTCTCTTCTCTCCTCTCTTCCCTCATGAAAGTGAGGGAGTAGAGGGAGGTAGAGTTTACATGCCCGATCCGGCAGGGGTGAGTTCAGTCCGTACAGACCTCTCACCTTGACTCTACCTTCCCTAAACCTAACCCTTAACCCAACCCTAACCCTTAACCATAACCTTAACCCTTAACCATAACCCCTAATCCTAACCCTTAACCCCTAATCCTAACCCTTAACCCCATCCTTAACCTTTACCCTAACCCTAACCCCTCACTCTCTTACCTAACCCTTAACCCCATCCCTAACCTTTACCCTAACCCTAACCCCTCGCTCTATCTTACCTAACCCTAACCTTAACCCCTAGCCCTAACCCTAACCCTTAACCATAACCCCTAATCCTAACCCTTAACCCCATCCCTAACCTTTACCCTAACCCTAACCACTCACTCTATCTTACCTAACCATAACCCTCTAACCCTAACCCTTAACCCCATCCCTAACCTTTACCCTAACCCTAACCACTCACTCTATCTTACCTAACCATAACCCTCTAACCCTAACCCTTGCTCTGAGGGCCTCTCAGATCTATCTCTAACTAACCCCCCTTGCCCTAACCCTAACCTTTCCCTTAAGCCTTTATTCCACCTTATCTAACCCTAACTCAACTCTAATCTATCTCTAAACACGGGAGTGTGGTCTGATGCCAATATGGGATCTGAGGCCTCTCAGATCCATCTCTGACTCTATACCCGAACATAACCACCAGTAACGTCTGTGGTTATTCATTTTCTTTTCCTAACCGATTTTCTGATTATCATAGGAATTCGGAAACAGCGTCCGTCAGATGGCTTGTGGCGACTCGGAACACGGCAGTCTTGTCCCTGACTTAATACGACGTTCCATTCCAGAGATACAGCAGACTGCATCTCCGCCTCAAGATCGAGCGTTTTAAGGTACTTCCGGTTCACGTAGAGCGTTGAGGTGGGTTCCATTGGATAGCGCGTACCTGATTTAGTGGGGGTAGAACCAACCTGGGTGTCTTTACCACCTATATAACTAAAGTTATTACCCAAAACGCGTTTAGGGGAGGGTTAATGCAAATAAACAATGCGTTGCATTCTGGGTAATCATATCGCGAAATCACTCTCCTAGTGTTAATTCCTTAACGAAGTCACGAATCAAGATTCTGATTGGACAGGATGGATACCATTACCCATCAGAAGAATACAACACAATTTATGTTTAATCAATATTGAAACCGTTATTGAAGTTAACACCTGGAGATTAGACTATAACATGAATATGGAGTTTTTTCTAAAGCCATTCCTGGGGTCGTGCGGTGTATGTGGCACAGGATAAAGGCTTTTTAGCTTAACGTGTTGTTTAGCACCCTGCGCTGTATGGAGCTGACGTGGCTCCATCATCAGAACAGAGCTTCGGTCCTGATTGGCCAAACCAGAGCTACCTAGCGGTGTTAACAACTGGTTTGTGCTGATCAGGTGGTGAGTGTTACACACACACACACACACAATGTTTTTTCTGCAACTCGTTTCCAGAACCATCCTGCTTTTTCAAAGCTCAATAAGGTAATGACCATAGGAAATTAATTTTCACAATTAAAGCAATGTAGCCTTAAAATGTGTTATACTGCCCACTGGTGGAGAAAAGGGAAAACAACGTGACCTTTCTCAACTCCAGAACGCTCCTACTTTTTCAAAACTCAGTAAGGTAATGGCCTTAAGAAATTACATTTCATAATTAAAGCAATGTATCCTTAAAAACGTTATACTGCCTCTAGTGGAGAAAAGGAAACAACGTGACCTTTCTCAACTCCAGAACGCTCCTACTTTTTCAAAACTCAATAAGGTAATGACCTTAAGAAATTACCTTTCATAATTAAAGCAATGTATCCTTAAAAACCGTTTACTACCTCTAGTAGAGAATAATGAAAACAAACGATCAACAAATGATCAACTCTAAAACACTTTAACCCCAAAACCAATTCCATTTTGGATTCGACACGTCCTGAGACTTGATCAATCTCAGGCGGGCCTTCCTTAGGTGAGGGTGTATAGATGGTAATGGCCGAAACATCCGATGATCCTGAGGTCCACTACTGATGATGTGTCCTAACATTTCGATAGTACGTTTATACTAAACCAGGAATACAACCTAATTCCAAACCGAGCCAACGGAATATAGGGTTTTAAAACCATTTCATCCCGGTTAAAACTCACTCCAAAGGTGACTCCTATTTTTTTAAATAAATAAATATACCAATCAAATAATGACTCATCGAAAAGACGAAAGAAGAAAGAAAAACCTTTAAGTCTATAGTATAAAAACAATACTGGTTTTAATACAAGACAGATAACTAATTCATTTTAATAATGCATTAATGTTAAAAGGGGCGTGACGAGAGAGCTGCGGATGACTAGTTATTGGCGAGTGCATTGCCTTTGATCCCCCATTCAACTGCCCAGTCGTCGGACGAGGTGGGGGGGGTCATCGAGATAACTTATACAAACCTAACCCTAACCCTAACCCTAACCCTAACCCCTAACCCCTAACCCTAACCCTAACCCTAACCCTAACCCTAACCCTAAACACTTAGGAAAATTTTCATCACATCATATGACATGATACTTTTTGGAATAACTCCGGAACTATATGTCCCATATAGGAGGTTGAGGTATCCACGGATGCGCCTTCCCAAGACGCTTCTATGCATACCAGAACAATGTCTCTAGCACTATCCTATCTCGAGTTATTCCCGATAGTATCACTTCGAAAATGGTGATTTTTCTATCTCGGGAACCGTAAGTCCTAGAACCTTGGGGATGGTTCCAAACTGTCCGGAACGGCCTACTTAGTGGGCGTAGAAAGTGGTTTGAAGTCGATCGGACTTACCGTTCTCGAGTTATTCCCGATAGTATCACTTCGAGTGGTTTTCATCCCCATACCTAACCCTAACCCTAACCCTAACCCTAACCCTAACCCTAACTCATCGAAAAGACGAAAGAAGAAAGAAAAACCTTTAAGTCTATAGTATAAAAACAATACTGGTTTTAATACAAGACAGATAACTAATTCATTTTAATAATGCATTAATGTTAAAAGGGGCGTGACGAGAGAGCTGCGGATGACTAGTTATTGGCGAGTGCATTGCCTTTGATCCCCCATTCAACTGCCCAGTCGTCGGACGAGGTGGGGGGGGTCATCGAGATAACTTATACAAACCTAACCAGCCAGGGCCATCGAAAGAACGGGCTCTCTCCAAGTCCATTTCAACCCCTTACCGGCACTGTTGGCTCTGTGGGTTCCACCAGGCTGTGGCCTGGTGGTGTCTACAGAGGGAATAGTGTTGGTTCTCATTGCAGCATAATTTGTAAACCGTTATTAATTAACAACCTTCTTTCACTTACTTTAGACAGCATCGATTCCTCTCTCTCTCTCTCTCTCTCTCTCTCTCTCTCTCTCTCTCTCTCTCTCTCTCTCTTCTCTTCTCTTCTCTTCTCTCTTCTCTCCTCTCTTCCCTCATGAAAGTGAGGGAGTAGAGGGAGGTAGAGTTTACATGCCCGATCCGGCAGGGGTGAGTTCAGTCCGTACAGACCTCTCACCTTGACTCTACCTTCCCTAAACCTAACCCTTAACCCAACCCTAACCCTTAACCATAACCTTAACCCTTAACCATAACCCCTAATCCTAACCCTTAACCCCTAATCCTAACCCTTAACCCCATCCTTAACCTTTACCCTAACCCTAACCCCTCACTCTCTTACCTAACCCTTAACCCCATCCCTAACCTTTACCCTAACCCTAACCCCTCGCTCTATCTTACCTAACCCTAACCTTAACCCCTAGCCCTAACCCTAACCCTTAACCATAACCCCTAATCCTAACCCTTAACCCCATCCCTAACCTTTACCCTAACCCTAACCACTCACTCTATCTTACCTAACCATAACCCTCTAACCCTAACCCTTAACCCCATCCCTAACCTTTACCCTAACCCTAACCACTCACTCTATCTTACCTAACCATAACCCTCTAACCCTAACCCTTGCTCTGAGGGCCTCTCAGATCTATCTCTAACTAACCCCCCTTGCCCTAACCCTAACCTTTCCCTTAAGCCTTTATTCCACCTTATCTAACCCTAACTCAACTCTAATCTATCTCTAAACACGGGAGTGTGGTCTGATGCCAATATGGGATCTGAGGCCTCTCAGATCCATCTCTGACTCTATACCCGAACATAACCACCAGTAACGTCTGTGGTTATTCATTTTCTTTTCCTAACCGATTTTCTGATTATCATAGGAATTCGGAAACAGCGTCCGTCAGATGGCTTGTGGCGACTCGGAACACGGCAGTCTTGTCCCTGACTTAATACGACGTTCCATTCCAGAGATACAGCAGACTGCATCTCCGCCTCAAGATCGAGCGTTTTAAGGTACTTCCGGTTCACGTAGAGCGTTGAGGTGGGTTCCATTGGATAGCGCGTACCTGATTTAGTGGGGGTAGAACCAACCTGGGTGTCTTTACCACCTATATAACTAAAGTTATTACCCAAAACGCGTTTAGGGGAGGGTTAATGCAAATAAACAATGCGTTGCATTCTGGGTAATCATATCGCGAAATCACTCTCCTAGTGTTAATTCCTTAACGAAGTCACGAATCAAGATTCTGATTGGACAGGATGGATACCATTACCCATCAGAAGAATACAACACAATTTATGTTTAATCAATATTGAAACCGTTATTGAAGTTAACACCTGGAGATTAGACTATAACATGAATATGGAGTTTTTTCTAAAGCCATTCCTGGGGTCGTGCGGTGTATGTGGCACAGGATAAAGGCTTTTTAGCTTAACGTGTTGTTTAGCACCCTGCGCTGTATGGAGCTGACGTGGCTCCATCATCAGAACAGAGCTTCGGTCCTGATTGGCCAAACCAGAGCTACCTAGCGGTGTTAACAACTGGTTTGTGCTGATCAGGTGGTGAGTGTTACACACACACACACACACAATGTTTTTTCTGCAACTCGTTTCCAGAACCATCCTGCTTTTTCAAAGCTCAATAAGGTAATGACCATAGGAAATTAATTTTCACAATTAAAGCAATGTAGCCTTAAAATGTGTTATACTGCCCACTGGTGGAGAAAAGGGAAAACAACGTGACCTTTCTCAACTCCAGAACGCTCCTACTTTTTCAAAACTCAGTAAGGTAATGGCCTTAAGAAATTACATTTCATAATTAAAGCAATGTATCCTTAAAAACGTTATACTGCCTCTAGTGGAGAAAAGGAAACAACGTGACCTTTCTCAACTCCAGAACGCTCCTACTTTTTCAAAACTCAATAAGGTAATGACCTTAAGAAATTACCTTTCATAATTAAAGCAATGTATCCTTAAAAACCGTTTACTACCTCTAGTAGAGAATAATGAAAACAAACGATCAACAAATGATCAACTCTAAAACACTTTAACCCCAAAACCAATTCCATTTTGGATTCGACACGTCCTGAGACTTGATCAATCTCAGGCGGGCCTTCCTTAGGTGAGGGTGTATAGATGGTAATGGCCGAAACATCCGATGATCCTGAGGTCCACTACTGATGATGTGTCCTAACATTTCGATAGTACGTTTATACTAAACCAGGAATACAACCTAATTCCAAACCGAGCCAACGGAATATAGGGTTTTAAAACCATTTCATCCCGGTTAAAACTCACTCCAAAGGTGACTCCTATTTTTTTAAATAAATAAATATACCAATCAAATAATGACTCATCGAAAAGACGAAAGAAGAAAGAAAAACCTTTAAGTCTATAGTATAAAAACAATACTGGTTTTAATACAAGACAGATAACTAATTCATTTTAATAATGCATTAATGTTAAAAGGGGCGTGACGAGAGAGCTGCGGATGACTAGTTATTGGCGAGTGCATTGCCTTTGATCCCCCATTCAACTGCCCAGTCGTCGGACGAGGTGGGGGGGGTCATCGAGATAACTTATACAAACCTAACCCTAACCCTAACCCTAACCCCTAACCCCTAACCCCTAACCCTAACCCTAACCCTAAACACTTAGGAAAATTTTCATCACATCATATGACATGATACTTTTTGGAATAACTCCGGAACTATATGTCCCATATAGGAGGTTGAGGTATCCACGGATGCGCCTTCCCAAGACGCTTCTATGCATACCAGAACAATGTCTCTAGCACTATCCTATCTCGAGTTATTCCCGATAGTATCACTTCGAAAATGGTGATTTTTCTATCTCGGGAACCGTAAGTCCTAGAACCTTGGGGATGGTTCCAAACTGTCCGGAACGGCCTACTTAGTGGGCGTAGAAAGTGGTTTGAAGTCGATCGGACTTACCGTTCTCGAGTTATTCCCGATAGTATCACTTCGAGTGGTTTTCATCCCCATACCTAACCCTAACCCTAACCCTAACCCTAACCCTAACCCCTAACCCTAACCCTAACCCTAACCCTAACCCTAACCTTAATCCTAAAACCTAACCCCGTACCTAACCCTACCCGGACCATAACCCCTTACTGACCCCTTAACCCTCTAACCCTGACCATAACCCCCTAACCCACAAAAACCTAACCAAACTATAATCCTGAACCTAACCCCCTTATCTTAATCCCTAACCCTACCCTAAGCCCTAAACTTAACCTAACTTTACCTGATCCTATCTTTAACCCCTAACCTGAACCCTTCCCACCCTTTAACCCTAAAACAACCCATTCTACCTTCCCAACTTTAACTTTTCACCTAAGCCTTACCTAAATCCTCCAACCCTCTACCCTAACCTGAACTATTCTACCCTTTCCAACCCTATCTCCTACTTACCTTTCACTTCTACAATACTTAGTGTTCTTCCAGGGGACATATGATCATTGGGATAAATTGATCACAATCCAGGGGAAGACTCATATCTCCTGTGTCCTGTATCTCTCCTCACATCCCATCCCTCGAACCCCCCCCAAAAAAACACACCAGGTAAATCTTTGTAATTCTCTTTATTTCACACAAACACACTTTCTTTGACTCTGCCTTCTTATTGCTCCTTTCCTTCCACTTTATCCAGAATAAAATAATTTTCACCACCTCACCTGTTTCAAGTCCTCCCTTCACCTTCTTTTTTGAGTCCAGATCACATGGTTTTCCTTAAATAACTTTCTGTCTGAACCTCGTAGAGAGCCGCAGTCGACATCCACTACTGCTAATTTAGTATGGGTAATACTCCCGTCATTTTCCGATTAGAATCTCCCCACCGGAAGTAGCGCTACTTCCGCCATTTCCGTTTCCGGTTTTGCGGCGCTAATTGGTTTTACACTGTCCGGATTGTTTTATTGTGCAAAACCAACCATAACATCTCTAAGACCTTCAGAATCAAAGTTACTAACCCTCACTCATCACCCTTCAACTCCCCTTTCTGACTTTATTACAATTTTATTCCTTAACCCAAAACCAAAAAAAACCCCCCTTAATTAAAACCCGCCCCTGATTTAAATACCCACATTCCTTAGTCCTTTAAAAACCTCTTGGCTTAAAACTGACCTGGAACTGAGTTCTAGCCCCAACCCCTAGAAAAAACCCCTTGGGTTTTTCTTTGGGTAAGTTAGGGCATGGTACCTCTAGATAGACATTTACATTTTACAAGTTGGTTTTTCCTCTACAACAATTCAGCCCTAGGAAAACGTACTCACCTCTCCACCGCGGTTCTGCATTAACCATGCAATTAGGATGCATTGTGGGTAACCCTGCCCAAGAACTGACTCTCTGATTGGACGGTAACTTACAACATTTATGATTGGAGAAAAATATCACGCCGATTGCCCAGAATACAGTTCTGCGCGCATTAATTTAACAGTACCAGTATGGACAAGGTTACGCCGGGCAAAGACTACCCCAACGAATCTACAGGTTGGGTAAGGAAATCGAGCCATTGAGTCTCCTCTATGGTGAGTTTCCTTCACAATTTCTGTAGTCGTGCGGTGTATGGGGCACAGGAATTGGTTTATTCACAATTACTGTAGTCGAGCGGTGTATGGGGCACAGTAATTGCTTTTAGCAACACTATTTCAGTGTGGGGTCCTGGAGGGACCGGGGAGGCAGTGCTTTGTCACGGCTGGCCTTGGCCCTTCCTGCCCTGGGACTGACTGGGAAGGCACCGCTTGACGGGGCTGGTCCTAGTCTTTCCCGGGACACCCTTCACTGAAATATTGCTGGCTTGGGTTCCTTAGGGGGACCGGGGAGGCAGTGCTCTGTCACGGCTGGCCTTGGTCCTTCTCGCCCCATGGGATGGCTGGGAAGGCACCACTCTGTTGGGGCTGGTCCTGGTTACTCTGATGGGGGGGACACCCCATGCTGGCTAGGGTGAGTATGGGTTCCTTAGGGGGACCGGGGAGGCAGTGCTCGGTCACGGCTGGCCTTGGTCCTTCTTGCCCCATGGGATGACTGGGAAGGCACCACTCTGTTGGGGCTGGTCCTGGTTGTTCTGATGGGGGGGACGCCCCATGCTTGTTAGGGTTAGTACGGGTCTCTTAAGGGACCGGGGAGGCAGTGCTGGTCACGGCTGGCCTTGGTCCCTTTTGTCCGGGGGTGGATTTGGAAGGCACCGCTAGTCCGGGGCTGGTCCTTTTTCATTCCCTGGACGGGACACCCTGGGGGGGAGAGGTAGACAGGGCATTGTGTTTGTACTAATCCTTTCCATTCTAGGGCGACACACGGTAAGTTTTATTTGTTAGTTCACCTGAACCCTTCAACTGATGAGACCCTGACTCCAGCCCTGATTGGCCAAACCAGAGCTACCTAGCGGTGTTAACAACTGGTTTGTGCTGGTCAGGGGGTAAGTATGCGGCCCCCCTGGGTTCCGACTCTAGGAACAGCACGCAGGGTGTGGTGGTCCAGGGTATCAGGACCTTAATCGTTACCCAGTCTTCTACGAGGGTTAGCCTCACTCACACAACAGCCCATCTTACACCACACACGGTTGAATCCTACCTACCCCAAACCAATTGATCTTCAATTTTAAATTCTCCAACCCCTAAATTCTCCATCCCCTAGTCCAGCTTAGGTGACTAGGCCGTGGATGCAACGGGACCTAGGACCTCTCCACTCTCCGTCCCCTAGTCCGGCTTAGGTGACTAGGCCGTGGATGCAACGGGACCTAGGACCATTCTACTCTCCATCCCTTAGTACATCCTACTAGCTTGACCCTTCAGTTCGCAACCCAAGACCTTCAGGGCCCTTAGACCCCCTCTTTTCTCTCCCTAATTAACAAATTAGTAGACTCGTATCCAAGACTTACCTCCAAACCAGCCTTATCCAAAACTCGGAGAAACCTGTCTGGATTCCCGTGGTAACTCAGCGACCGCCTGTAACAAAAACAATAGAATACGCACAGTTAGTTTCATAACTAAAACAATATTCACTCAAAAAAAACTGTTATACTTACCTCCTGAAAAGAAATTACTCTTCATAAATAAAACAATGTAATAATTTAATACGGTTTCACCTACCTCAGATAGAGAAGAATGAAAAACCTTAAAACTCACATGATCACATGATCACCCCTCAATTATTCAAACCCTAACCCAATTCTATTTTGGATCTGACACATCCTGAGAAATGATCACTCTCAGGAGGGCCTTCCTTGGGTGAGGGTGTCTAGTTGGTAATGGCCGAAACATCCTATGATCCCGAGGTCCACTACTGATGATGTGTCCTAACATTTCGATAGCACGGTTATACTAAACCAGTTATGCAACCCATTCAAAAACTAGATAACAGAACGTAATAATCTAAAAAACCGATCCTTTCCCGGTTAATACCACAATCAGACTATGACTCTTGATTTTAGATATACTAAACCACAATTACAAACCAATCCCAACCCAAGAAAAAGGCAAATAGGCTATTAAACCCAATTCAACTCAGACGATGACTCTTACTAACGCCAATCAACAACGCAACTCAAGTCCCCCCCAAAACAATGAAAATAGCTTTCTAAATCTATTTGAACTCAACATGAACTCTTTATCAAAGAAATATGACACAGAACCACAAAATATTCCCAAAACAGGCCAACGTAAGATAGGATAATTAAACCCGTTTCATCCCAGTTAACGCTCGCTCCAGCCATGAATCTTATTTATTTAAATAAATAAATATATATACCAATACATGGACGTGCCTCCAACCTAACCAGACTCAAAACTCCTATTGACTTCCATACATTTTATAATGTAACCCTTCAAGTCTATAATTCAAAATCAGTTGGCATTCACAACAAGACAAACATACATTTCATTGTTTGGTAATATGGGAAAAGAGAGCCGCGGATGACTAGTTATTGGCGAGTGCATTGCCTTTGATCCCCCATTCAACTGCCCAGTCGTCGGACGAGGTGGGGGGGGTCATCGAGATAACTTATACAAACCTAACCCTAACCCTAACCCTAACCCTAACCCTAGCCTAACCCTAACCGAACCAGAGGCTAACCCTAACCCTAACCCCATCCTAACCCTAACCTAACCCTGACCCTAGCCTAACCTTAACCTAACCCTAGGCTGACCCTAACCCCAACCCTAACCCCAACCCCAACCCTAACCCTAACCCATAACCCTAGCCTAACCCTAACCTAACCCTAGGCTGATCCTAACCCTAACCCCTACCCCAACCCTAACCCTAACCTAACCCTGGCCCTAGCCTAACCCTAACCGAACCCTAGGCTGACCCTAACCCTAACCCTTACCCCAACCCTAACCCTAACCAGGACCCCAGCCTAACCCTAACCTAACCCTAGGCTGACCATAACCCCACCCTAACCCCATCCTAACCCTAACCCAGCCTTAACCCGAGCCTAAACCCAACCGGACCCTGGGTTAACCCTAACCTGACCTTTAACACTGACCGGCCCTGACCTTGACTCTGGGCTCAACCGTACTACCCATCAGGACGACTACACGGATATCGGCCTACATAGGTCCACAGTACAAGAGCGGAGGGGGCTAGAACGGGTTATTAGTGATTATTTATACTTTATTTACTCATCTATGGTCTTCTGAGCCCTTAGACACCAATCTTAGAGGTTTTGGCCCACTTTCAATTAATTTCACAATTTCACGTAGGGCACCTTTAATTTTTTCGAATAAGGACCAGTGGGTCATTATTGTTTATTAATACTTCATTTTCTCATAAATGGTTTTCTGAGCCCATGGACACTACTCCTGGAGGTTTGGACCCAGTTCCAATTAATTTTAAATTTTACATAGGACACCTTTAATTTTTTCGAACAAGGACCATTGGGTGATTCTTAATATTATTTTACTCACAATTTTTCTTCCGAGCCCTTGGACACTTTTCCAAGAGGTTTTGGGCCCGATTTCGATTAGTTTATATTTCACATAGGGCACCTTTAATTATTTCGAACAGGTACCAGGAGGCCCTATTGGAGATCAATCACTTCCCTCGGATTCCGAATAGGTTTTATTCGGTTCTGTGCAAATAAAATGAGACCTGCAACGCTCCTTTTATGTGTATATATCTTTACAGAGATATATATATATGTGTGTAGGTTTACATATTTTATTTTTTATTTATTATTTTTTATTTTTTATTTTTTTATATATATGCATATATATATATATATAAAAGACACTGTGTTTAGGTTGTTACCACTATGGGACTTTTCTATCATTTACTGACTAATGGGCCATGATACAGACATTGATTGACCTCATGGTATCCCTACTGTTTTTTCTGTGTGTATTATTATGTAAATATATTCCGATACTATATTAATGCCTTTCTACTGTGTTATATAATATGTATATTATATTACAATTATATATCATTTATTGTGTATCATATATTGTTTTAATAATAATGATGATGTTATATAAATACCTTACTCCGGTATTATATGTTGTGTTATATATGGTTATATGCTTTACATCATCTATTACCTTCTGTATTGCTTCAATTCCATACCGTTTTGTACATACCTTGACCTCTGTATTACACGGGAAGTTCTTCCTGCTGGGGGTCAGGTCACGCTAATGCCTTGGATGTGACGTACTGTTAGCATTGCGAACCTGAAGAAGGCACAACAACAGGCCGAAACGTAGTTTCTTTCGCAATAAAGTACATCTTTTGATACAACTGCTGACCTTTTCGTTTTTTCATTACGTTAATTAGGCATTAGCTTTTTCATTCATATTTTTCATTACCATCTATTTTTTATTAGTTTTTTTAGTTAATTGGAGTATGAGTGAGTGGACCGAGGTGCGTTATGGCCGGCGCCGCCGCCATTCCCGCTCGCCGGGGGTTGCGAGGCCTTGCCGCCAACCCAGCGGGGATGAGTGGGACCACTCACTACAGAGGGACCGGCGTCCACCATCACCATCGACGGGTCGGCGTCCCGTTACGCCACCCAGGTCTGGACGCTACCCGCGACCACCACCGGCGGGCCGTCGTCCTCGCACGCCACCTAGACCACGACGACCCTACTCACCTTTACCACCGACGGGTAGACGTCCCCGCACACCACCCGGTAGGAGACGCTCATACTCACCTGCACCACCAGCAGGCCGGCGTCCCCGCACGCCACCAGGGACCCGACGACCCTACCCACCCTACTTACCTTCCTGGGACGGACGTCCCTACCATCCACGGGGAGACAGACGTCCCCACCCACCACCGAGGACCTGGCGTCCACTGTCACCACGGAGGCCCCGACGTCCATTCCGGGAGCCCAGGGAAGAACGACACCATTCTCCACATGGCCAGACCATCTTTACCTCCAGGGACCACCGTCCCTATGAAAACTCCTGGGGCCGTGACCGCGGGGAGCACGAGGGCTGGATGGACCGTGCACCATCCCCCCTCCGTTACCGGAGGGGTTATGATTACACCCTAACCCTAACCCTAACCCTAACCCTAACCTAATCATAACCCTAACCCTAACCCTAACCCTAACCCTAACCCTAACCTAATCATAACCCCCACCCCTACCCCTACCCCAAGCCTAACCATAACCCTAACCCCAATCTCCATCTTTATCCTAACCTCAACCCCAACCCTAATCCCCACCCTAACCCTAACCCTCACCCTTACCCCAACCATAACCCCCACCCCTACCCTAACTCCAACCCTTACCCCCACCCCAACCCCAATCCCCACCCTAACCCTTACCCTAACCCCCACCCCAACCCCTACCCCAATCCCCATCGCAACCCGAATCCTAACCCCCATCCCAACCCTAACACCTCCCCTTCCCCAAACCCAAACCCCAATCCTAACCTTAACCCCAACCCCAACCACAACATTTACCCCGTCCCCATACCTAATCTCAACTCCTTCTCCCCTCCCAACCATAACCCCCACCCCAACTCACAGATACACCCCACCATGATCCTACCCTTCGTCACTACCTTCTCCCATAGAACCCTCTCCATACACCACAGTATCAAATCTCATTTCACTGCCACACAACAACAACACACAACACTACAACACTACAAAATCATATCAGCTTACCGGAAAAATAAAAATCTGAAAGATCTTCTGGTCACCTCTTCTTTCGCACGCCAACCAACACAACCACCACCTTCCATTACACACCACTTCAAACCACACAAATCCATCACCAACCCACATAGCCACACCACTCTGCCCATCCTTCACCCCCCAAGTATTGACTCTCCTAATACAGTCTACATCATCACCTGCACACACTGTCACAAACACTATATCGGAGAAACAAAACACACAATGATCACCCGACTCAAACAGCACCTCTATAATATTAAACACCAGCACCCACAAACCACTCTGGTTCGCCATTTCACATCACACCCCATCACCCACCTCACTATCACTGGACTAGAATCAAACCCCAGATGGACCACTTCACAACGCAAACACACAGAGCACCTATGGATCACCCGATTACACACACTCACACCCACAGGGCTTAATGAAAAACCATAAACCAGACCACACCTCCACCTATCCACTACACCCACACACACATTGTTACTATTTCACCCAGACCACACCTCTACCCACTTACTACACCCATACACCAATACACACAACACATGGATTATTACTATATGTACATTACACCCACTACAAATTAATTACACATCTACTACACCACAGACGTTCATTACACACAACTCCCACAAACACTCTTTATCACACATCTATTACAAACATCTTCCACTCATCACACACAACTCCTACAACCAGCCTACAAACATTACACATCTATTACATTACACCTATTACAAACATTCTCCAGCCCTTACACACAACTCCTACAATCACCCTACAAATATTCCCTAATTACACACTTATTATATTACACATCTGTTACATTACACAGTACACCTACTACAAACAACTCCTATAACCACCCTATAAACACTGTAATTACACACCTACTACATTACACCTACTACAAACACTCTCCACTCATACACACAACCCCTACAACCACCCTAGAAACATTCTACAATTACACCACAGACGGTACAATAGGCCAGTTGCACCTGTGACCATACAGTCCCCACCAACATTTACCCATCTCACCTAACCCTAACCCAGACTAGTTCAGACCCGGACCAGTTTAGACCCGGACCAGTTTAGACCCGGCCCAGTTCAGACCCAGACCAGTTCAGACCCGGCCCAGTAAAGACCCGGACCAGTTCAGACCCAGACCAGTTCAGGCCCGGCCCAGTTCAGACCCGGCCCAGTAAAGACCCGGACCAGTTCAGACCCAGACCAGTTCAGGCCCGGCCCAGTTCACACCCAGACTAGTTCAGACCCGGACCACTTTAGACCCGGCCAAGTTCAAAACTGGCCCAGTTCAGACCCGGCCCAGTTCAGACCTGGCCCAGTTCAGACCCACACCAGTTCAGGCCCGGCCCAGTTCAGACCCAGATCAGTTCAGACCCGGCCCAGTTCACACCCAGACTAGTTCAGACCCGGACCAGTTTAGACCCGGCCCAGTTCAAAACTGGCCCAGTTCAGACCCGGCCCAGTTCAGACCCAGACCAGTTCAAGACCCGGACCAGTTCAAGACCCGGACCAGTTCAGACCCGGCCCAGTTCAAGACCCAGACCAGTTCAGACCCAGATCAGTTCAGACCCGGCCCAGTTCAAGACCCAGACCAGTTCAGACCCAGATCAGTTCAGACCCGGCCCAGTTCAGACCCAGACCAGTTCAGACCCGGCCCAGTTCAGACCCGGCCCAGTTCAGACCCGGACCAGTTCAGACCCGGACCAGTTCAGACCCGGCCCAGTTCAGACGCGGACCAGTTCAGACCCGGACCAGTTCAGACCCAGACCAGTTCAGACCCGGCCCAGTTCAGACCCAGACCAGTTCAGACCCGGCCCAGTTCAGACCCGGCCCAGTTCAGACCCAGACCAGTTCAGACCCAGACCAGTTCAGACCCGGCCCAGTTCAGACCCAGACCAGTTCAGACCCGGACCAGTTTAGACCCGGCCCAGTTCAAAACTGGCCCAGTTCAGACCCGGCCCAGTTCAGACCCAGACCAGTTCAGACCCAGACCAGTTCAGACCCGGACCAGTTCAGACCCAGACCAGTTCAGACCCGGCCCAGTAAAGACCCGGACCAGTTCAGACCCAGACCACTTCAGGCCCGGCCCAGTTCACACCCAGACTAGTTCAGACCCGGACCAGTTTAGACCCGGCCCAGTTCAAAACTGGCCCAGTTCAGACCCGGCCCAGTTCAGACCCGGACCAGTTCAGACCCAGACCAGTTCAGGCCCGGCCCAGTTCAGACCCAGATCAGTTCAGACCCGGCCCAGTAAAGACCCGGACCAGTTCAGACCCGGCCCAGTTCAGACCGAGACCAGTTCAGACCCAGATCAGTTCAGACCCGGACCAGTTCAGACCCGGCCCAGTAAAGACCCGGACCAGTTCAGACCCAGACCAGTTCAGGCCCGGCCCAGTTCACACCCAGACTAGTTCAGACCCGGACCACTTTAGACCCGGCCCAGTTCAAAACTGGCCCAGTTCAGACCCGGCCCAGTTCAGACCCGGCCCTGTTCAGACCCAGACCAGTTCAGGCCCGGCCCAGTTCAGACCCAGATCAGTTCAGACCCGGCCCAGTAAAGACCTGGACCAGTTCAGACCCGGCCCAGTAAAGACCCGGACCAGTTCAGACCCAGACCACTTCAGGCCCGGCCCAGTTCACACCCAGACTAGTTCAGACCCGGACCAGTTTATACCCGGCCCAGTTCAAAACTGGCCCAGTTCAGACCCGGCCCAGTTCAGACCCGGCCCAGTTCAGACCCAGACCACTTCAGACCCGGCCCAGTTCAGACCCAGATCAGTTCAGACCCGGCCCAGTAAAGACCCGGACCAGTTCAGACCCGGCCCAGTAAAGACCCGGACCAGTTCAGACCCAGACCAGTTCAGGCCCGGCCCAGTTCACACCCAGACTAGTTCAGACCCGGACCAGTTTAGACCCGGCCCAGTTCAAAACTGGCCCAGTTCAGACCCGGCCCAGTTCAGACCCGGCCCAGTTCAGACCCGGCCCAGTTCAGACCCAGACCAGTTCAGGCCCGGCCCAGTTCAGACCCAGACCAGTTCAGGCCCGGCCCAGTTCAGACCCGGCCCAGTAAAGACCCGGCCCAGTTCAGACCCAGACCAGTTCAGGCCCGGCCCAGTTCACACCCAGACTAGTTCAGACCCGGACCAGTTTAGACCCGGCCCAGTTCAAAACTGGCCCAGTTCAGACCCGGCCCAGTTCAGACCCGGCCCAGTTCAGACCCAGACCACTTCAGGCCCGGCCCAGTTCAGACCCAGATCAGTTCAGACCCGGCCCAGTAAAGACCCGGCCCAGTAAAGACCCGGCCCAGTTCAGACCCGGACCAGTTCAGACTCGGACCAGTTCAGACCCGGACCAGTTCAGGCAAAGGTTGTAGCTTTCTCATGAATATTAATTTCTCTGATAGGCTGAGACGCGACCTGCCACACGGTAATCAATACAATAATGAACCGATCATCATCAATAGGTAATCAATACAATAATGAACTGATCAACAATAGGTAATCAATACAATAATGAACTGATCATCAACAATAGGTAATCAATACAATAATGAACTGATCATCAACAATAGGTAATCAATAATGAACCGATCATCAACAATAGGTAATCAATACAATAATGAACTGATCAACAATAGGTAATCAATACAATAATGAACTGATCATCAACAATAGGTCATCAATAATGAACCGATCATCAACAATAGGTAATCAATACAATAATGAACTGATCATCAACAATAGGTAATCAATACAATAATGAACTGATCATCAACAATAGGTAATCAATAATGAACCGATCATCAACAATAGGTAATCAATAATGAACCGATCATCAACAATAGGTAATCAATAATGAACCGATCATCAACAATAGGTAATCAATAATGAACCGATCAACAATAGGTAATCAATAATGAACCGATCATCAACAATAGGTAATCAATAATGAACCGATCATCAACAATAGGTAATCAATACAATAATGAACCGATCATCAACAATAGGTAATCAATACAATAATGAACCGATCATCAACAATAGGAAATCAATACAATAATGAACCGATCATCAACAATAGGTAATCAATACAATAATGAACCGATCATCAACAATAGGTAATCAATACAATAATGAACCGATCATCAACAATAGGTAATCAATACAATAATGAACTGATCATCAACAATAGGTAATCAATAATGAACCGATCATCAACAATAGGTAATCAATAATGAACCGATCATCAACAATAGGTAATCAATATGTCCCCTTTATTCAGAAATATCACCAAATATACATAATATATATTACATGTATAACATTTGTTATATATTTTATATTAACTTAATTAACAGATGTGTTCGCTCATTTCTGCTCTGATGTTTGGCGGTGAGATGATCATAAACTACAACTCACACAGAGACACTGAGGAACCAGGACCAGAACCCAAACCCAAACCCAGGGAGGAGGTCCTCCTGGGTGAATGTGGTCCAGAAGGTGTGGATGTGTGTCAGTGTGTGTGAGGACCCTCCTACACCTGGGGACACTCTGTAGAAGGACAGAGAGCCAGCAGGCCGGTCCACACACACTCCTACTCTGGTGGAGTCAGAGGGGAGGAGAGGGATGTGTGTTAGACTACAGTTGTACCAGACAGCGTAACGATCACCAGTACAAGTAAGACTCCAGGACTTGTTGTTCCCTCCAAGCCTGCTGTCATCACCCCCTCCTCTCCTTGTGATTCCTCTGTATGTCACTCCTATAGTAACAGGTCCTCTCCACTCCACCTCCCAGTAACAGCGGCCAGTCAGACCCTCTCTACACAACACCTGGACCCTGTAGTTAAATCTCTCTGGGTGGTCAGGATGAGACTGATCCTCTCCAACCCACTTCACCTCCCTGTGGTCCTCAGACAGAGAGAGTTCTCTGTGGGCTGTGTTTGGGTCCAGTGTGAGTCCACAGGCATCTGAGGGGAGAACAAGACATGATTAGGGGCTGAAGGTCCATTCCCGGTTTTCCGGTCCGGTCCGGTGCACCGGCCTAAACCGGTTTGATGTGGTGCAAACCGACTGAACCGGCATTTGTCCTGAAGAGACCGGTCCAAAAGTCTCCCAGATCCAACTTGTATTGTGTTAGTGATCAGCAGGAGGACAGGTGATGAACATGATGTGATGTTCAGTGTTGTTAGATGTTTAATCATCATCATCATCATCATCATCATCATCATCATCAACACAGAGTAACAAACATATCCTATGATAGGTACTGTAGTGGAATAGTGTGCTGTGACTTTTATAAGCCACAGTGCGTATCGTTTATAAGATCATTAAAGTTAAAGTTCATTCAAATCCCATGTGTGTGTGAGTGGCCGTCAAAACATTGAAACCTAGAAAAATATATGAACTGCATCTCCTCCCACAATATTAACACTACACACACATTATACATCCATGTACATGTATATGCACACAATACACACAACATGTGTGTGTGTATGTATATGCACACAATACACACAACATGTATGTGTATGTACATGTATATGTACACAATACACACAACGTGTGTGTATGTATATGCACACAATACACACAACATGTATGTGTATGTACATGTATATGTACACAATACACACAACGTGTGTGTATGTATATGTACACAATACACACAACATGTGTGTGTATGTACATGTATATGTACACAATACACACAACATGTGTGTGTATGTACATGTATATGTACACAATACACACAACATGTGTGTGTATACATGTTGTGATTATGAAATATCGACTACACAACGGTGCGGTCCAATGCCCGCGTCACTGCTGACGCGGCACCGATCCGCCTGTCCATCTCACGCTCCGTGTTTCCCTCAGAACAATAACAATACCACTCATAATGTTGTTCAGATGAGTGAGGGAGAGAGAGCAGGTTTTATATTCAGTTCTAACATCTCCTCATCTCCATCATCTCCTCATCTCCATCATCTCCTCATCTCCTCATCTCCTCATCTCCTCATCTCCGCCTCCAGGTGGAAACCACCAAACTGTGAGTGACTTGATGCGCTGCGTTGGAGCTCGCCCTCTACTGGCTCAGAAAACACTTTAAGACCACTACACCGTTTATACACGGACCATTCACTGCTCACAATATTACTAGAAGATACATGAGGTCTTCATGAGCGGACGACGTCACCTACTGCTGTGTGGATGGATGTGGTGGAATAGATGAACTATACACCACATCACATATATAAGCTGCTATGATGTATAGTTCATTAAATAAGCCTTTGTATAAAGTATGTGCTCCTAGAAATAGCTCCTTCCTCTCTCCAATTAAAAGGTGTTCAGTTAGTAGCATTGGCATCTCCACTGTATCCAGGAAGTGTGGAGGCCATGCATCTCCTCACTTCTTTCTTGTGCACATCCCTTAGTTGTGTTGCGTCCTTGCAGACTTGTCCACTTCCCCCCTTAGTGTGATGCTAATGAACCTGGCCTTGGCCTTGGCCAGGTCACTCCCCTCACCTTTTGTCTCCCTGGTTGTTACTGCCCACCATGGGAAAGTGTCCCTCTAACTGTGTTCACACCGAGAGCACAAAGAGGAATCCTCCTTGTCCACTCCTCCTTGTCCACTCCGCCTTGTCCACTCCTCCTTGTCCACTACGCCTTGTCCACTACGCCTTGTCCACTCCGCCTTGTCCACTCCGCCTTGTCCACTACGCCTTGTCCACTCCACCTTGTCCACTCCACCTTGCCCACTCCGCCTTGTCTACTCCGCCTTGTCCACTCCGCCTTGTCCACTACGCCTTGTCCACTACGCCTTGTCCACTCCACCTTGTCCACTCCTCCTTGTCCACTACGCCTTGTCCACTCCTCCTTGTCCACTACGCCTTGTCCACTACGCCTTGTCCACTACACCTTGTCCACTCCGCCTTGTCCACTCCGCCTTGTCCACTCCGCCTTGTCCACTCCACCTTGTCCACTCCACCTTGTCCACTCCTCCTTGTCCACTCCACCTTGTCCACTCCTCCTTGTCCACTCCTCCTTGTCCACTCCACCTTGTCCACTCCTCCTTGTCCACTCCACCTTGTCCACTCCACCTTGTCCACTCCGCCTTGTCCACTCCGCCTTGTCCACTCCACCTAGTCCACTCCACCTTGTCCACTCCTCCTTGTCCACTCCACCTTGTCCACTCCGCCTTGTCCACTACGCCTTGTCCACTCCTCCTTGTCCACTCCTCCTTGTCCACTCCTCCTTGTCCACTCCACCTTGTCCACTCCACCTCAGTCGCTTCTGTCCCCTTCAGAATGTTCGTTCTTGCTTTGTTTTAATTTAAAGGGCCAGCGCGCCGCACGCGCTAAACACCACCACGCAACTACTGCTGTAGCACAGCCCAGTTACCGACACCGTTGATCACGGAAAGTTACTTGATGGAAAGTTACTTGATGGAAAGTTACTTGATGGAAAGTTACTTGATGGAGAGTTACTTGATGGAAAGTTACTTGATGGAAAGTTACTTGATGGAAAGTTACTTGATGGAAAGTTACTTGATGGAAAGTTACTTGATGGAGAGTTACTTGATGGAGAGTTACTTGATGGAAAGTTACTTGATGGAGAGTTACTTGATGGAGAGTTACTTGATGGAAAGTTACTTGATGGAGAGTTACTTGATGGAAAGTTACTTGATGGAAAGTTACTTGATGGAAAGTTACTTGATGGAGAGTTACTTGATGGAGAGTTACTTGATGGAAAGTTACTTGATGGAGAGTTACTTGATGGAAAGTTACTTGATGGAGAGTTACTTGATGGAGAGTTACTTGATAAAGTCATTAAAAACAGAATTACTCCCCAATTATACCGTGGTCTGGGTGAATACTGGATTCTGATTGGCTGGCGGGTGTAGGTTATATTTATACCGTGGTCTGGGTGAATACTGGATTCTGATTGGCTGGCGGGTGTAGGTTATATTTATACCGTGGTCTGGGTGAATACTGGATTCTGATTGGTTGGAGGGTGTAGGTTATATTTATACCGTGGTCTGGGTGAATACTGGATTCTGATTGGCTGGAGGGTGTAGGTTATATTTATACCATGGTCTGGGTGAATACTGGATTCTGATTGGCTGGAGGGTGTAGGTTATATTTATACCATGGTCTGGGTGAATACTGGATTCTGATTGGCTGGCGGGTGTAGGTTATATTTATACCATGGTCTGGGTGAATACTGGATTCTGATTGGCTGGAGGGTGTAGGTTATATTTATACCATGGTCTGGGTGAATACTGGATTCTGATTGGCTGGCGGGTGTAGGTTATATTTATACCATGGTCTGGGTGAATACTGGATTCTGATTGGCTGGAGGGTGTAGGTTATATTTATACCATGGTCTGGGTGAATACTGGATTCTGATTGGCTGGAGGGTGTAGGTTATATTTATACCATGGTCTGGTGAATACTGGATTCTGATTGGCTGGAGGGTGTAGGTTGAAAAGTGTTAATGTACACCTAGGAAAGACGTTGACGCTATGAAGACGCTATGGCCACGTTGCTTGGCAACGCCTGCATACGGGAGATATTAAATAGTCCGCTCGACTTGTAAACATAAAAAAACCTCACGATTTGAACTCTAAAACACATTAAAGTATTATTAATGGATTAAATATTTCTTTCTTTCGTAAGTGACCATGGTATAAGCGGAAGCAACCCTCCGCTTCGCGTCGGATGGTTCACGCCTCCGCGTCGTCCATTAATTTCTGTTAATGGACACCTCGTCGTTATCGCTTACTTACTCCCCAATCATATTTACGGAAATGATCATCCCAAATAAACACTGATTTTGCCAAATGTAATGTTGTCAGATCATAGAGGACATCATAGAGGTGTTCTGCTACGGCAGCAATCAGCATTTCCAGCGACGTCTTGAAACGAATGTTTGGTAGGAACTAAGTTACGCGGGTTGTTGTCTGGGACAGATCTGACTGAGGGACGACGGCAGAACGAGACGTCCCCATTGGCTATCGATGGATTTTCCACCTTTCCCTCCTCATTTACATAAAGTTGGAGGATTTTTAACTTTTTTTATCCTCCTAAGTCGCCGAGTCCACCGCCTCCGCCGATTCCTCTTTTCCCTCTTTGTCCGCCTGGCGCCCAAAACACACTGAATGACTTCCGGGATCATTTTCCTCTTTGTGCGCTTTCGGTGTGAACAGTAAGAGTCATGTCCACCCATTGTCTCTCTGAAGAGGTTAATGCTCCCATGTGTCTTCCCATGATCAGGACTTCAATCAAATACTTTGCTGTCAAGAAGTGTCCTAAAATAAATGACTCTTCTTCAGTGAAGTGTCCATCTAAATAGTGAGTGTGTTGTGATCCAACTAAACAGACACTTACACTTCCTTAGAGCTGGTCTCAGCCTCCCCACTCCACCATGCTCCACACTGGGGGGGAAACACAGTGAGAGCAGCATGTTGGCTTTAAACATGGAAACATTCACCTTCATCATCTGCTGGATCATCACTTTCTACACAACATGAGTTACAGTTACACTTCATCTAGCAGGCGGCTGAATCCTTGGAGGAGACATTGTCTCACTGAGTGGTGAGCTGTCCTCTCCATACCTGAGAGTGTCCAGTCTCCAGCCTGGATCCTCCAGTCCAGCAGAGAGCAGCGTAACTCCTGAGCCTCCTGCAGGGTGATTGTAGCTCAGGTCCAGCTCTCTCAGATGGGAGGGGTTGGAGCTCAGAGCTGAGGCCAGAGAAGCACAGCCTTCCTGTGTGACCATGCAGCCAGACAAGCTACACACACACACACACACACACACACACACACACACACACACACACACACACACACACACACACACACACACACACACACACACACACACACATGTAATGGATGTAAATCTGTTAGAGGTCTTCTGATGAGGAGCCTTGTGGTGGGACTGTTTGCACATTGAGTCCAACTGACCTGAGAGTCTCCAGTCTACAGTGTGGACTCCCCAGTCCAGCAGAGAGCAGCTTCACTCCTGAATCCTGCAGATCATTGGTACTCAGGTCCAGCTCTCTCAGACTAGAGGAGTTGGAGCTGAGAACTGAGGCCAGAGCTTCACAGCATCTCTCTGACAGATTACAGTCATTCAGCCTTTAATGAACAATAGATACAAACATTAATAATTAAAGGTTTCACGGAAATCACAGAAATATCTTTTAAACATCATGCAAAACTGCAAATAGTGTAGCTACTAATCACTTTAAAAACAAAGATAAAAATACAATATTGAATAAAAGTTCATAAAACTCTTTATATAACATGACTTAATACTGAAGCATTACATTCATCACATTGAGTCCAACTGACCTGAGAGTCTCCAGTCTACAGTGTGGACTCCCCAGTCCAGCAGAGAGCAGCTTCACTCCTGAATCCTGCAGATCATTGGTACTCAGGTCCAGCTCTCTCAGACTAGAGGAGGTGGAGCTGAGAACTGAGGCCAGAGCTTCACAGCCTCTCTCTGACAGACGACAGCCATTCAGCCTTTCATGAACAATAGATACAAACATTAATTATTATAGGTTTCACGGAAATCACAGAAATATCTTTTAAACATCATGCAAAACTGCAACGTTTAATTCCTTAATTTCTATCAGCTGATATTTACTACTGTGGAGGGTGTGTGTGGAGTGTGTGTTGTTGATGGCTGGTCTACAGCCTCACCTGGCCTGAGACTGACTGATTGGACTCTGGCTGGGTGGGGCTGCACACCTGTGGTGCATGAGCAATCATGGCACCCAGGATAAACCAGCCATCAACACACACCCAGGATAAACCAGCTATCACCACACACTCAGGATAAACCATCCATCACCACACACCCAGGATAAACCAGCCATCACCACACACACTCGAGGAGGAGCCGCTGTCATGGCAGGTAGTTACATCAGCCATCTCCAGTAAACACACTTTGCAACAACATCTACCCGTGTCCTGTGTCGGAGGGCCCCGGAAAAGCCACTTAGGTGGCGTGTGGTCAGGACCAACCCTGCCACACTGGCGCCCAATGTGGGGCTCCTCTAACCCTAACCCTAACCCTAACCCTGACCAGGAAGGGACACGGAAGGGCTGATCCAATTTTTCAACATATAAATTGGTATAAAGCTAAATTAATTAACATAAATTCTCACTTCTTCATTCCTTTAAATCAACTCTTATATTTAGACCCCATAATGTCCAGTAAACAATTTAATTAATTTAATTTATATTGAACACACAAAGTCATGGATTTGGCTTTCAAATGCAAAACAGATGATAGTTAGTGAATTACACATGTTATTAGTGAACCTACAGAGATGTTTTGTATTATTATAACTTTTATATTCTAGTATTATGTATATTGTGTTGTGTGTATTGTAATACATGTTATTAGTGAACCTACAGAGATGTTTTGTAAATTATTATAACTTTTATATTCTAGTATTATGTATATTGTGTTGTGTGTATTGTAATACATGTTATTAGTGAACCTACAGAGATGTTTTGTATATTATTATAACTTTTATATTCTAGTATTATGTATATTGTGTTGTGTGTATTGTAATACATGTTATTAGTGAACCTACAGAGATGTTTTGTATATTATTATAACTTTTATATTCTAGTATTATGTATATTGTGTTGTGTGTATTGTAATACATGTTATTAGTGAACCTACAGATATGTTTTAGAGTGTTTAAACACTGGCAGCAGCCTCAGAAGAGCCTCCTCTGAAGCAGAGTATTTCTTCAGGTCAAACACGTCCAGCTCCTCTTCTGATGTCAGTAAGATGAAGGCCACAGCTGAGCACTGAGCACGGGAGAGATATGCTATGGAGAGACTTCCTGATGTCAGGTACTGTTGGATCTTCTCCACTAGAGAACGGTCATTCAGCTCATTCAGACAGTGGAACAGATTGATGATTCTCTCTGGAGAGAAATCGTTATCCATCACCTCCTCGATGTAAGACACTGTCTCCTGATTGGTCTGTGAGCTACTTCCTGTCTGTCTCAGCAGACCTTGTAGGAGAGTCTGATTGGTCTCCAGAGAGAGGCCCAGGAGGAAGCGGAGGAACAAGTCCAGGTGTCCGTTCTCACTCTGTAAGGCCTTGTATAAGGCACTCTCGTAGGGGAGGAGGTCATCTTCCCCAGAGGTTGGTTGTTCTTCTGAGAGCAGATTGACACCAGTGTTTCTGAAGGACAGAAAGACATGAAGGGCAGCCAGAAACTCCTGGATGCTCAGATGGACAAAGCAGAAGACCTTGTCCTGGTACAGCCCACACTCCTCTTTAAAGATCTGGGTGAACACTCCTGAGTACACTGAGGCAGCTCTGATATCGATGCCACACTCCTCCAGGTCTGCCTGGTAGAAGATCAGGTTGCCTTTCTCCAGCTGGTTAAAGGCCAGTTTTCCCAGAGAACCAATGATCTCCTTGCTCTCTGAACTCCAGTGTGGATCTGCTTCAGCTCTCCCATGATACTTCCTGTCCGCCTGTATGGACTGAACCCTCAGGAAGTGGCTGTACATCTGAGTCACAGTGTTGGGCATCTCTTCTCCTTCCTGGGATGTTGTGATGAAGTCCTCCATAACTGTAGCAGAGATCCAACAGATGACGGGGATGTGACACATGATGTGGAGGCTTCGTGATTTCTTGACGTGGGAGATGATTTTGCTGGCCAGCGTCTCCTCTCTGAATCTCTTCCTGAAGTACTCCTCTTTCTGTGGGTCGGTGAACCCTCTCACCTCTGTCACCATGCCAACACACTCAGCAGGGATCTGATTGGCTGCCCCAGGGCGTGTGGTTATCCAGATGCGGGCGGAGGGAAGCAGGTCGCCCCTGATGAGGTTTGTCAGCAGCACGTCCACTGAGGTCGGCGCTGTGACATCAGTCCAGATCTGGTTCTTCTGGAAGTCCAGAGGAAGTCGACACTCATCCAGACCATCCAAGATGAAGACAACTTGGAACCGGTCGTATCTGCAGATTCCTGCTTGCTTGGTTTCAATAAAGAAGTGATGAAGAAGTCCCACCAAGCTGAACTCTTTCCCTTTCAGTAAATTCAGCTCTCTGAAAGTGAAGGGAAATGTGAAGTGTATGTCCTGGTTGGCTTTGCCTTCAGCCCAGTCCAGAGTGAACTTGTGTGTTAAGATGGTTTTACCGATGCCGGCCACTCCAGTTGTCATTATGGTTCTGATTGGTTGATCTTGTCCAGGTAAGGGTTTCAAGATGTCTTCACATTTGATTGGTGTTTCCTCCTTGGCTGGTTTCCTGGAAGCTGTTTCAATCAGTCTGACCTCATGTTCCTGGTTGACGTCTCCACTGTCTCCCTCTATGATGAAGAGCTCTGTGTAGATCTCATTCAGAGGTGTAGGCTCTCCTGCTTTAGCGACTCCTTCAAACACACGCTGGGTCTTCTCCTTCAGATGAGACCTGAGTTCTGAATGAAGAAACAACAGAAGTCATCAGTCAGGATGTTAACGTGAGCGGCTCCACCTCGTTTCTTTACTGTTGGCTTGTTGGATGAAATAGTCCTCAACTATTTAAATGTAATCAATCAAAAAATGATCAGCAACACCACCATCAGATCCAAAGGTGTGTACAGTTTTTAATCTAAAGTTTGATAGAAACATATCTCCCATTATGTAATTTAGTCTGTACTGTATATTACAGCTGTGAAAATAAGAGTCTATTATAGTCTGGCAAACCAGACCCACATCAGAGAGATGTCGGGTCTGCTCAGCTCCATTGGCAGTGTGGGATAAACGGTTGTCTTTCAAGTTCCCTCTGCACGCAATAGGATAGCGCTACAACCAATCAGAGCAACGAAGAAGGTGACGTAGTCATGGCGACGGCTCTGAGTACGTCATTAATCAAAACTCTGAATACATATTTCTTTTCGAGGAAAGACTTCAGTGCCGTTCTTTGTTCTTTTCTCAAATAAAATGTTAACTTCAAGTCTTGAAGAGTCGGCCAAAGCCGAGTGGAGAGACAGCCGTTCGCCAGCAGCAGCAGCCATTGTTTACCTCCAACACGGAACCGTCGCAACTCTGTCGTCATGGTAACCCGGCTTCCGACTCCGCCCCTCACGCTGTGATTGGTCAGACATACTTTGTGTTTCCAGCACCAAAAAGCCGACGGAGCCGTGCTGACCCACCTAGCTGCTAATACATGTGCTGCCACTAGGGGGCGTCTAGAGGTGTAGGCTAAGTCTATTACTGATTTGTTTCAAAATAAGAGTCTCTTACTGCTCTGCAGAATGTCGGCCGGCTCCTCCTGCTTCAGGCAGAGCACTGTGATGTCTCCAACTCCCTCTATGGTGCGCTTCCTCTGCTCCTCTTCTGCACCATCCGCCACCTCCTCCTCCTCCTCCCTCTGACTCTCTGAGCATTGTGGGTAATCTGGGAAGTGACCCCTCCAGAGCACACATATCACACATATCATCTGATAAGTACAGTCTGATGTCTTAGTCTGTTTTCTGATCTGTTTGAAGCTCCTCCCTCTTCTTACTCGAGGGGCGTCCATCTTTAAATTGAGGAGATGATTCATAGGGCTGAGCCCAAATATTACAATAATTGTTCAATTCAGGATTTTAATGCTTTGCTGTCCAGTGTGAGAATGTGATAGACTTTAACCTAACTGGTTGTAATATCATATATAATATATATGTAGTTGTGGAGGCTGTGTGTGGAGTGCGTGCTGTTGATGGCTGGTCTACAGCCTCACCTGGCCTTAGTCAGACTGATTGGACTCTGGCTGGGTGGGGCTGCACACCTGTGGTGCAGAGTAACCATGGCACCCAGGATAAACCATATTATGATTGAATCCTCTAAATACATCGGACATTATGATTGAATCCTCTAAATAAATAGGATATTATGATTGAATCCTCTAAATAAATAGGATATTATGATTGAATTCTCTAAATACATAGGATATTATGATTGAATCCTCTAAATAAATAGGATATTAAGATTGAATCCTCTAAATACATAGGATATTATGATTGAATCCTCTAAATAAATAGGATATTAAGATTGAATCCTCTAAATAAATAGGATATTATGATTGAATCCTCTAAATACATAGGATATTATGATTGAATCCTCTAAATAAATAGGATATTAAGATTGAATCCTCTAAATACATAGGATATTATGATTGAATCCTCTAAATTTAATAGGATATTATGATTGAATCCTCTAAATAAATAGGATATTATGATTGAATCCTCTAAATACATAGGATATTATGATTGAATCCTCTAAATAAATAGGATATTATGATTGAATCCTCTAAATACATCGGATATTATGATTGAATCCTCTAAATAAATAGGATATTAAGATTGAATCCTCTAAATACATCGGATATTATGATTGAATCCTCTAAATAAATAGGGTATTATGATTGAATCCTCTAAATACATCGGATATTATGATTGAATCGTCTAAATACATCGGATATTATGATTGAATCGTCTAAATACATCGGATATTATGATTGAATCGTCTAAATAAATAGGATATTATGATTGAATCCTCTAAATAAATAGGATATTATGATTGAATCCTCTAAATACATCGGATATTAAGATTGAATCCTCTAAATAAATAGGATATTATGATTGAATCCTCTAAATACATATATTATGATTGAATCCTCTAAATAAATAGGATATTAAGATTGAATCCTCTAAATACATATATTATGATTGAATCCTCTAAATAAATAGGATATTAAGATTGAATCCTCTAAATACATAGGATATTATGATTGAATCCTCTAAATAAATAGGATATTATGAGTGAATCCTCTAAATAAATAGGATATTATGATTGAATCCTCACTAGGGCTGTGATAACCACACCACTAGGGCTGTGATGATAACCACACCACTAGGGCTGTGATGATAACCACATCACTAGGGATGTGATGATAACCACACCACTAGGGCTGTGATGATAATCACACCACTAGGGCTGTGATAATCACACCACTAGGGCTGTGATGATAACCACACCACTAGGGCTGTGATGATAACCACACCACTAGGGCTGTGATAATCACACCACTAGGGCTGTGATGATAACCACACCACTAGGGCTGTGATAATCACACCACTAGGGCTGTGATAACCACACCACTAGGGCTGTGATGATAACCACACCACTAGGGCTGTGATGATAACCACATCACTAGGGCTGTGATGATAACCACACCACTAGGGCTGTGATGATAACCACACCACTAGAGCTGTGATGATAACCACACCACTAGGGATGTGATGATAACCACACCACTAGGGCTGTGATGATAATCACACCACTAGGGCTGTGATAATCACACCACTAGGGCTGTGATGATAACCACACCACTAGGGCTGTGATGATAACCACACCACTAGGGCTGTGATAATCACACCACTAGGGCTGTGATGATAACCACACCACTAGGGCTGTGATAATCACACCACTAGGGCTGTGATGATAACCACACCACTAGGGCTGTGATGATAATCACACCACTAGGGCTGTGATAATCACACCACTAGGGCTGTGATGATAACCACACCACTAGGACTGTGATGATAACCACACCACTAGGGCTGTGATGATAACCACACCACTAGAGCTGTGATGATAACCACACCACTAGGGCTGTGATGATAACCACACCACTAGGGATGTGATGATAACCACACCACTAGAGCTGTGATGATAACCACACCACTAGGGCTGTGATAATCACACCACTAGGGCTGTGATGATAACCACACCACTAGGGCTGTGATGATAACCACACCACTAGGGCTGTGATAATCACACCACTAGGGCTGTGATGATAACCACACCACTAGGGCTGTGATAATCACACCACTAGGGCTGTGATGATAACCACACCACTAGGGCTGTGATGATAATCACACCACTAGGGCTGTGATAATCACACCACTAGGGCTGTGATGATAACCACACCACTAGGACTGTGATGATAACCACACCACTAGGGCTGTGATGATAACCACACCACTAGAGCTGTGATGATAACCACACCACTAGGGCTGTGATGATAACCACACCACTAGGGCTGTGATGATAACCACACCACTAGGGCTGTGATGATAACCACACCACTAGGGCTGTGATGATAACCACACCACTAGGGCTGTGATGATAACCACACCACTAGGGCTGTGATGATAACCACACCACTAGAGCTGTGATGATAACCACACAACTAGAGCTGTGATAACCACACCACTAGAGCTGTGATGATAACCACACCACTAGGGATGTGATGATAACCACACCACTAGAGCTGTGATGATAACCACACCACTAGGGATGTGATGATAACCACATCACTAGGACTGTGATAATCACACCACTAGGGCTGTGATGATAACCACACCACTAGGGCTGTGATAATCACACCACTAGGGCTGTGATGATAACCACACCACTAGGGCTGTGATAATCACACCACTAGGGCTGTGATGATAACCACACCACTAGGGCTGTGATAATCACACCACTAGGGATGTGATGATAACCACACCACTAGGGCTGTGATAATCACACCACTAGGGCTGTGATGATAACCACACCACTAGGGCTGTGATAATCACACCACTAGGGCTGTGATGATAACCACACCACTAGGGCTGTGATGATAACCACATCACTAGGGCTGTGATGATAACCACACCACTAGGGCTGTGATGATAACCACACCACTAGGGCTGTGATGATAACCACACCACTAGAGCTGTGATGATAACCACACCACTAGGGCTGTGATGATAACCACACCACTAGGGCTGTGATGATAACCACACCACTAGAGCTGTGATGATAACCACACCACTAGGGCTGTGATGATAACCACACCACTAGGGCTGTGATGATAACCACACCACTAGGGCTGTGATGATAACCACACCACTAGGGCTGTGATGATAACCACACCACTAGGACTGTGATAACCACACCACTAGGACTGTGATGATAACCACACCACTAGGGCTGTGATGATAACCACACCACTAGAGCTGTGATGATAACCACACCACTAGAGCTGTGATGATAACCACACCACTAGGGCTGTGATGATAACCACACCACTAGGGCTGTGATGATAACCACACCACTAGGGCTGTGATGATAACCACACCACTAGGACTGTGATAACCACACCACTAGGACTGTGATGATAACCACACCACTAGGGCTGTGATGATAACCACACCACTAGGGCTGTGATGATAACCACACCACTAGGGCTGTGATGATAATCACACCACTAGGGCTGTGATAATCACACCACTAGGGCTGTGATGATAACCACACCACTAGGACTGTGATGATAACCACACCACTAGGGCTGTGATGATAACCACACCACTAGAGCTGTGATGATAACCACACCACTAGGGCTGTGATGATAACCACACCACTAGGGCTGTGATGATAACCACACCACTAGGACTGTGATGATAACCACACCACTAGGGCTGTGATGATAACCACACCACTAGGGCTGTGATGATAACCACACCACTAGGGCTGTGATAACCACACCACTAGGGCTGTGATGATAACCACACCACTAGGGCTGTGATGATAACCACACCACTAGGGCTGTGATGATAACCACACCACTAGGGCTGTGATGATAACCACACCACTAGGGCTGTGATGATAACCACACCACTAGGACTGTGATGATAACCACATCACTAGGGCTGTGATGATAACCACACCACTAGAGCTGTGATGATAACCACACAACTAGAGCTGTGATAACCACACCACTAGAGCTGTGATGATAACCACACCACTAGGGATGTGATGATAACCACACCACTAGGGCTGTGATGATAACCACACCACTAGAGCTGTGATGATAACCACACCACTAGGGATGTGATGATAACCACACCACTAGAGCTGTGATGATAACCACACCACTAGGGATGTGATGATAACCACACCACTAGGGATGTGATGATAACCACACCACTAGGGCTGTGATAATCACACCACTAGGGCTGTGATGATAACCACACCACTAGGGCTGTGATGATAACCACACCACTAGGGCTGTGATGATAACCACACCACTAGGGCTGTGATGATAACCACACCACTAGGACTGTGATAACCACACCACTAGGACTGTGATGATAACCACACCACTAGGACTGTGATAACCACACCACTAGGACTGTGATGATAACCACACCACTAGGGCTGTGATGATAACCACACCACTAGGGCTGTGATGATAACCACACCACTAGGGCTGTGATGATAACCACACCACTAGGGCTGTGATGATAACCACACCACTAGGGATGTGATGATAACCACACCACTAGGGATGTGATGATAACCACACCACTAGGGCTGTGATGATAACCACACCACTAGGACTGTGATAACCACACCACTAGGACTGTGATGATAACCACACCACTAGGGCTGTGATGATAACCACACCACTAGAGCTGTGATAACCACACCACTAGAGCTGTGATGATAACCACACCACTAGGGCTGTGATGATAACCACACCACTAGGGCTGTGATGATAACCACACCACTAGGGCTGTGATGATAACCACACCACTAGGGCTGTGATGATAACCACACCACTAGGGCTGTGATGATAACCACACCACTAGGGCTGTGATGATAACCACACCACTAGGGCTGTGATGATAACCACACCACTAGGACTGTGATAACCACACCACTAGGACTGTGATGATAACCACACCACTAGGACTGTGATAACCACACCACTAGGACTGTGATGATAACCACACCACTAGGGCTGTGATGATAACCACACCACTAGGGCTGTGATGATAACCACACCACTAGGGCTGTGATGATAACCACACCACTAGGACTGTGATAACCACACCACTAGGACTGTGATGATAACCACACCACTAGGGCTGTGATAACCACACCACTAGGACTGTGATGATAATCACATCACTAGGGCTGTGATGATAACCACATCACTAGGGCTGTGATGATAACCACACCACTAGGGCTGTGATGATAACCACACCACTAGGACTGTGATAACCACACCACTAGGACTGTGATGATAACCACACCACTAGGGCTGTGATGATAACCACATCACTAGGGCTGTGATGATAACCACACCACTAGGGCTGTGATGATAACCACACCACTAGGGCTGTGATGATAACCACACCACTAGGGCTGTGATGATAACCACATCACTAGGACTGTGATGATAACCACACCACTAGGGCTGTGATGATAACCACACCACTAGGGCTGTGATGATAACCACACCACTAGGGCTGTGATGATAACCACACCACTAGAGCTGTGATGATAACCACACCACTAGAGCTGTGATGATAACCACACCACTAGGGCTGTGATGATAACCACACCACTAGGGCTGTGATGATAACCACATCACTAGGGCTGTGATAACCACATCACTAGGGCTGTGATGATAACCACACCACTAGGGCTGTGATGATAACCACATCACTAGGGCTGTGATGATAACCACACCACTAGGGCTGTGATGATAACCACACCACTAGGGCTGTGATGATAACCACATCACTAGGGCTGTGATGATAACCACACCACTAGGGCTGTGATGATAACCACATCACTAGGGCTGTGATGATGACCACACCACTAGAGCTGTGATGATAACCACATCACTAGGGCTGTGATGATAACCACACCACTAGGGCTGTGATAACCACATCACTAGGGCTGTGATGATAACCACACCACTAGGGCTGTGATAACCACACCACTAGGGCTGTGATGATAACCACATCACTAGGGCTGTGATGATAACCACACCACTAGGGCTGTGATAACCACACCACTAGGGCTGTGATGATAACCACACCACTAGGGCTGTGATGACAACCACATCACTAGGGCTGTGATGATAACCACACCACTAGGGCTGTGATGACAACCACATCACTAGGACTGTGATGATAACCACACCACTAGGGCTGTGATGATAACCACATCACTAGGACTGTGATGATAACCACACCACTAGGGCTGTGATGATAACCACATCACTAGGGCTGTGATGATAACCACACCACTAGGGCTGTGATGATAACCACACCACTAGGGCTGTGATGATAACCACACCACTAGGACTGTGATGATAACCACACCACTAGGACTGTGATGATAACCACACCACTAGGGCTGTGATGATAACCACACCACTAGGGCTGTGATGATAACCACATCACTAGGACTGTGATGATAACCACACCACTAGGGCTGTGATGATAACCACACCACTAGGGCTGTGATGATAACCACACCACTAGGGCTGTGATGATAACCACACCACTAGGACTGTGATGATAACCACACCACTAGGGCTGTGATGATAACCACATCACTAGGACTGTGATGATAACCACACCACTAGGGCTGTGATGATAACCACATCACTAGGACTGTGATGATAACCACACCACTAGGGCTGTGATGATAACCACATCACTAGGACTGTGATGATAACCACACCACTAGGGCTGTGATGATAACCACACCACTAGGACTGTGATGATAACCACACCACTAGGGCTGTGATGATAACCACACCACTAGGGCTGTGATGATAACCACACCACTAGGGCTGTGATGATAACCACACCACTAGAGCTGTGATGATAACCACACAACTAGAGCTGTGATAACCACACCACTAGAGCTGTGATGATAACCACACCACTAGGGATGTGATGATAACCACACCACTAGGGCTGTGATGATAACCACACCACTAGAGCTGTGATGATAACCACACCACTAGGGATGTGATGATAACCACACCACTAGAGCTGTGATGATAACCACACCACTAGGGCTGTGATAATCACACCACTAGGGCTGTGATGATAACCACACCACTAGGGCTGTGATAATCACACCACTAGGGATGTGATGATAACCACACCACTAGGGCTGTGATAATCACACCACTAGGGCTGTGATGATAACCACACCACTAGGGCTGTGATAATCACACCACTAGGACTGTGATAACCACACCACTAGGACTGTGATGATAACCACACCACTAGGGCTGTGATGATAACCACACCACTAGGGCTGTGATGATAACCACACCACTAGGGCTGTGATGATAACCACACCACTAGAGCTGTGATGATAACCACACCACTAGGGCTGTGATGATAACCACACCACTAGGACTGTGATAACCACACCACTAGGACTGTGATGATAACCACACCACTAGGGCTGTGATAACCACACCACTAGGGCTGTGATGATAACCACATCACTAGGGCTGTGATGATAACCACACCACTAGGGCTGTGATGATAACCACACCACTAGGGCTGTGATGATAACCACACCACTAGGGCTGTGATAACCACACCACTAGGGCTGTGATAACCACACCACTAGGGCTGTGATAACCACACCACTAGGGCTGTGATGATAACCACACCACTAGGGCTGTGATGATAACCACACCACTAGAGCTGTGATGATAACCACACCACTAGGGCTGTGATGATAACCACACCACTAGGGCTGTGATGATAACCACACCACTAGGGCTGTGATAACCACACCACTAGGGCTGTGATGATAACCACACCACTAGGGCTGTGATGATAACCACACCACTAGGACTGTGATAACCACACCACTAGGGCTGTGATGATAACCACATCACTAGGGCTGTGATGATAACCACACCACTAGGGCTGTGATGATAACCACACCACTAGGACTGTGATAACCACACCACTAGGACTGTGATAATCACACCACTAGGACTGTGATAACCACACCACTAGGACTGTGATGATAATCACACCACTAGGGCTGTGATGATAACCACACCACTAGGGCTGTGATGATAACCACACCACTAGAGCTGTGATGATAACCACACCACTAGGGCTGTGATGATAACCACACCACCTAGAGCTGTGATGATAACCACACCACTAGGGCTGTGATGATAACCACACCACTAGAGCTGTGATGATAACCACACCACTAGGGCTGTGATGATAACCACACCACTAGGGCTGTGATGATAACCACACCACTAGAGCTGTGATGATAACCACACCACTAGGGCTGTGATGATAACCACACCACTAGAGCTGTGATGATAACCACACCACTAGGGCTGTGATGATAACCACATCACTAGGGCTGTGATAACCACATCACTAGGGCTGTGATGATAACCACACCACTAGGGCTGTGATGATAACCACACCACTAGAGCTGTGATGATAACCACACCACTAGGGCTGTGATGATAACCACATCACTAGGGCTGTGATGATAACCACACCACTAGAGCTGTGATAACCACATCACTAGGGCTGTGATGATAACCACACCACTAGGGCTGTGATGATAACCACACCACTAGGGCTGTGATGATAACCACACCACTAGGGCTGTGATGATAACCACACCACTAGGGCTGTGATGATAACCACACCACTAGGGCTGTGATGATAACCACACCACTAGGGCTGTGATGATAACCACACCACTAGGACTGTGATGATAACCACACCACTAGGGCTGTGATGATAACCACACCACTAGGGCTGTGATGATAACCACACCACTAGGGCTGTGATGATAACCACACCACTAGGACTGTGATGATAACCACACCACTAGGGCTGTGATAACCACACCACTAGGACTGTGATGATAACCAGTTAGGTTTCATCACTATTCATCCTTTATTCAAGGACGTCTGGAGAAACTAAACTTCAGTTGCTCACCACTTGAGCTTCGCACGCGAGGAGGGACGGTCCATCCAACATGTGGGGGATTTATTTAGTGTGCGTCTGATTATTATTAACCATTTCTAGACTTACTTGTGATAACGTTCAATGTAATACATACACACAACTCCAAGGAATAACAGACAAGCATTCAGTAAAGTTGGGGTTAGATTTGAACTTGTGTGGTAGTGCCCATACAGTGGCTGGCCGCTAGCCGCTTGACATTAGACCAACAATGGCCACCAAACGGTACGTCGCTATTTGGGCACATTTTGTCTTTGAGCCACATGACGAGGAGCAGCCGGCGGACTTGGAAGAGGCAATATGCTGCACTGGTAGAAAACACATATCCATCCCACGAGGAAATAGTCAAATCTAAGATCACAACCTCATCTAGCCAAGTGAAGACGAGCTAATGCTCTGTCCTGTCACCTTAATATCCTATGTATTTAGAGGATTCAATCATAATATCCTGTTTATTTAGAGGATTCAATCATAATATCCTGTTTATTTAGAGGATTCAATCATAATATCCTATTTATTTAAAGGATTCAATCATAATATCCTATGTATTTAGAGGATTCAATCATAATGTCCTATGTATTTAGAGGATTCAATCATAATATCCTGTTTATTTAGAGGATTCAATCATAATTCCGATGTATTTAGAGGAGTTCCAATCATAATGTCCTATGTATTGTAGAGGATTCAATCATAATATCCTATGTATTTAGAGGATTCAATCATAATATCCTGTTTATTTAGAGGATTCAATCATAATATCCGATGTATTTAGACGATTCAATCATAATATCCTGTTTATTTAGAGGATTCAATCATAATGTCCCGATGTATTTAGAGGATTCAATCATAATATCCTGTTGTATTTAGACGATTCAATCATAATATCCGATGTATTTTAGACGATTCAATCAAAATATAT